>BMAU01001323.1:90000-387500 GCA_019973935.1 Trichonephila clavipes
CACGATCATCTTTAGTGGTCCTTCAAGGCACTTTGACAGCTCGCAGATACGTGGACGATATTTTAACGCCGATTGTGCTACCCATGCTATCAAGTCGCCCAGGTGCCATTTATCAACAGGATAATGCTCGTCCACATACTGCGCGACTCTCCCAACAATGTCTTCAAGGATATGACGTCCTACCATGGCCTGCCAGGTCACCAGATCTTTCGCCAATAGAGCATGTCTGGACGCGCTGGGAAGGCAACTGCAGCCGTCCCGAGATACAGGAGAATTAACTGCGCAGATGCAAAGACTATGGCAGGATCTTCCACAGGGGGTCATAAGTGATCTAATTGAATCGATGCCACGCCGAATTTCGGCTTGTATAGCTGCCAGAGGTGGCTTTACTACTTACTGATTTTTAACCTTTTGCAAGCTGTAACCGCTTAATAAAATGATATTTTGTTCTGAATTTTTAATCATTTGTTTATTTTCATATACACTACATGCATACCAAATTTCGTGAATGTAGCTCAATTTCTTCTGGGTGCATATATTTTTTTGCGACAGAGTGTATATATATATATATATATACATACAATATATATATATACATATACAGGGTGTTTCAGTTCCACATTTCAGAACTTCTAAGAGGGGTAGGATACATCCTGACAACTCGAAATCATATAGCATTGTGGGGTCGGAAATGCTTTCCTGACGCGGTAGATGGCGTTGTGCGAAAATTCCGAGCTTTCGTGCAGGGAATCTTCATTTCGCACAAGAACGCCAAGTTAGTAGGATGGACCGATATGCATTTGGCGTACGGGGCTGCAAATTGTAGTGGGCCAGCCGCACAGCGTTTGTACGCGGAACGATATCCGATGAGGCGTATTCCCAGTCATAATTTCTTTGCAAGACTGCACCAAAGGTTAGCTGAGACAGGTTCATTTGAAAGAGCGGACATGGTCAGGGTAAGAACAGCATGGACTCCAGCCGTCGAACAGAATGTGCTTCAGCATGTAGAGAGGAATCCAAGAACGAGTACACGAAGTGTAGCAAACTCAGTCGGGGTTTCCCATTGCAGCGTCTGGAGGATTCTCCGAGAACAACACATGCATCCGTTTCACGTGCAGCGTGTCCAGACACAGCAACCGGAAGATTATGCACCTCGTGTTGCTTTCGCACATTGGTACCTTGGAAAATGTGCTACGAATCCCCTTTTCCTGATGAAGTGTTGATTTCCGATGAGGCATCCTTCACAAGGGAAGGAATTTTTAACACGCATAACGACCATATTTGGGTGGTGGAGAATCCGCATGCAGTACGACGTCGTGCAGCACAGATTCGATTTTCGGTCAATGTATGGGCCGGTATTATGGGAAATCACCTGATCGGACCTTACCTGTTCCTGTGTCGTCTAACCGGACTTAACTACTTGCTCTTTCTGCAGCAAGTATTGCCACAACTTTTGAGAGATGAACAGATTTCTGCATCGACGCAACAGACAATGTGGTTCCAACACGATGGAGCCCCTGCCCATTTTAGCGGAGACGTTCGTATCTACCTGGATGTCACATTTGGTCAACAGTGGATCGGACGTGATGGTCCCGTGCGTTGGCCTGCTAGGTCACCCGACCTATCATGTCTTGATTTTTATTTCTGGGGTCATATGAAATCGCTAGTTTATGACACCCCTGTTGACAATGCGGAGGAGCTGGTTGCAAGAATCGCAGTAGCTGCCGGAGAAATTCGAAATTCGCCAGGAGTATTCCAGAATGTTCGGATGTCCATGCGTCGGAGATGTGAGGCGTGCATTGTAGCCCGTGGAAGAAACTTCGAACACTTACTTTAATCCATGTACCTTTTGCTTCTTTTCATGTATTATTAAAACAATTTCTCACTTACGGTCTCTTTTCTTTATGGTGCTTCTGTGTACAACACCGCTTCAGGAAAGCATTTCCGACCCCACATTGCTATGATTTCGAGTTGTCAGGATGTACCCAACCCTCTTAGAAGTTCTGAAATGTGGAACTGAAACACCCTGTATATATACATATATATATATACATATATATATACATATATATATATACATATATATATATATATATATATACATACATATATATATATATATATATATATATATATATATATATATATATATATATATATATATATACATATATACATTGGTGTGCAAAAATTAAGGACGAGACGGTGTTTTCAATATAACTTTGTACAAAAGCTTTCCAAATCAACACATTTAATACCGTAAGATTCCCAATACGTAAGGACATGTGTAATGTAAGCAACACTTACTAAAAGAGAAATCAGAGGGATAAAAAGAAGCTTGATTGAAAAAGTAGCATGGAGCGCAATGCGACTGAAGGCCGAAAAATCCATGTGATGGGTGTCCAGCAAGAAACATCCGGTCTTTAGTAGGTGATATGATCTCCCCTGACTGCTAGGCAGGTCTCACAGCGTCTGCCCATGCTGAGAATAAGGGTGTCAATGAGTTGTTGAGGCTATTAGGTGCTTGCTTCATAGCACTCTAAATAATACTCAAGTGTGTTGAGTCTTCATTTAATTCAAACATTAAACTTTATCAAAATCTACTGGAATTTTATTCTGCGTGTTCATTCCACGGCGGCAAACATAGATCTACACGTTGTACAGAAAATGCCACGTTTTTTAGTATTTTACACAGTTATGCTGCAGTTAAGCATAATACAATCGATACGACTACATGAGTAAAGAAAAATATAAAAACAGAAATATAAATTATGAAAACCATTTTAAAAATTAACAGAAATTAAATGCATTTACATAAAATATAAGTTTAACAATTATTATTTAAGTTTAACATTTATTTGAATAGAATTAATTTCTATCTTGCCAATATCCGTTTAGGGAATTCGAAAAACAGTTGACAGGTGCAGCCATCTAGCGAGAGAAAATCTCTACAAAAACTGTCCTTTACATTACTCCCTTGCCAGTAACAAAGTTACGATACAAAAAAAAAAATATATGGCAGGGACAGTTTCAGACTTATTGAACAGATTATAATTTCATTTTTTTTTTTTTACAAATTAAACTTATACAAACCGCTTTTAACACAATTATTACTAATCATTGCATTACACAACACAAAATTACTACTACAGGATTGCTACAGAAGTCTTAATGTACAAAATATGCTACAAGTTTAAAATATTAAAACACAGCTACCTTCCTGTTTCTTAAAAATACATGGAAAAATACAACTAAAATGTTCAGCAATTACTTTAAATGTATATTTATACTGAGCAACAATCAAATTTAAACAAAGTCAAAAAAGAGTATATATAAGATATGCAATAACTCAAAAAAAAATAATAAACTACAGAATGCTTTTGCAAATACACAAAACTCAGTCAATATTTGAACATGGGAAACTAAGGAGTACATAAATATTTTGCGAAAAAAAAAATCATTCATATTCCAATGAAAGTTAACATGCCATTAAAAAAACATTTCAAGTTACTCTGCAATGACAACACCTTAATTTTTTTGAATATTATGAAACATATCAAATCCAATACTGTTAAAAAAATCAATTTTCATATTTACATACACAATGGGTAATTTTATAATATATACATACAGAAAACTTAGTATTTACAAGAAAGAATATCAGAAAACTTTAGTTTCAATTCACCACATAATTAATTATAACTCAGTTAATCACTAATACAATCCATTTACCACAATTGAGCATTTTTATGCAAAACAGTATCTATTTATACACATTTTATTTGATGCTAACACATATTATTTCTACACATAGAATTTGATGCTAACACATATCTATTTATAAACATAGAATTTGATGCTAACATATATTTATTTATAAACATAGAATTTGATGCTAACACATATCTATATTGATATCCTGAAAATTTTATGTTCACTATTAAATACATAATAGATAATTTTGTTAAAATACATACTTTCCAATGAAAAAAAAAACACATTCTATAACACATTTAAGAGATGAGATGCCCACAAATTGTAATACTAATGAGAGAATTTCTGTCGACAATGTAAAAAAAAACAGTAGTAATAAATAATTATTTGTGACATAAAGTTGAAAACTTTGTATAACATATATTACTTTGAATGCGAGAATATATATGGAAAATTTTACATCATGCTCTTTTAATTTCTTTTTATTTACAAAGCTTTTGTTTGATTTAGATTCTCGCTGTTATGAAATTACACACAATTCTACTTTTGCTTACAACTTACTGATGAGGTTATATCAGGATAGTGGAAGAATAATTATTTAAATTTCACAATACTAGCATAAAAATCATACATGTATATATAACCAATTAAGAGTCAATTTTCAATTCTAAAATCCAGGAATTAACATACATTGTCATTTTATAAGCATATCTACAACATTTAAAGCAGTGTTTACTATAACTTTTTCACTATATGTACATGAATTGCATTACCAAGAGAATTATTACCAAGTATATATTTAATCAATTAGATACATTTTTATAAATGGTGATTTTCAAATTTACTAATTTTTAATAACTGTTTACTAGTAATAAGTGAAAGGAATTTCAAACTTTAACACTTACATACATAATAGTTGCTATTTTGTTTATTCTCTAAATCTTACTGGTTTTTTTATCTTTCTACCACAGCTGGTAGTAGATTGTTCATCAGGCATTGGGGAAAGTTCTTTCCAATTTGAAATCTCATTTTTTTGTCCAACACTAGTTTGTTCATTTTGATTGTCCACTGCTAACAAATAGGCAGGTTTCAGTCTATCTACAGATATATTAATTGTTTTATCTTTGATTAGGATTGTGAAATATTTATCATACTTTTTATGTACAGTATATGGTCCTTCATATGGTGGTTCTAATGCTTTTTTAACTCTGTCGATACGAAGAAACACATGGGAACAGGATTTCAAATCTTTATGCACAAAGATATTTTGCTTCCTGTTGCTAGGAGACTTCAGTGGCTTTAGCTCTGCCATGTGCTGCTGTAATTTGGCGACAAAATTCTGTGGATCCATGTTAATAGTAGGGGATCAAAAAATTCGCCAGGTAATTTAATGGAAGTACCATAGACCATCTGTGCAATTGTGTAACTAATGTCAGGTCTTATGGCAGCTCTTAAACCTAACAACACAGTGGGTAATGACTCTGTCCATCTAATATTGTTGTGAGCTTTTATAGCACCTTTCAAGGTCCTATGTAAACGTTCAACTTTCCCATTACATTGAGGGTGATAAGATGTTGTGTGGGCTACTTTAGCACCACATATTGCAGCTATGCTTCTAAATAGTTCTGCCTCAAACTGTCGACCTTGATCTGTGACTATTTTGGCAGGTACTCCAAACCTGCAAATCCATTTCTCATAAAATGCTCTCCCAACTATTTCAGCTGTTATTTCAGGTATAGGAATTGCTTCCATCCAGCAAGAGAATCGGTCAATGCAGGTTAAGCAATACTGCATCCCTTCTGAAGGTGGTAGTTTTCCAATGAGATCTATGTGAACTACACTAAACCTTTCATCTGGTTGTTCGAAGTCTCCTAATTTGGATTTTGTATGCCTGCTGACTTTACATTTTTGGCATCTAATGCAAGCTTTTGCCCATTCTCTGACTTGCTTTTTAATATCTGACCAGACATATTTTTCAATCATCAGTTTAACTGTAGATTTAATACCAGGGTGAGCTAAGCCATGAATTAGTTGGAATATTTGAAACCTGAATTTTTGTGGAATGTAAGGCCTAATTTTTGTGTTGAGATGTCACACCAAAGTTTTTTCCCAGATGGCAATGTCGAAGGTTTAAATTTTAAAGAATTGTTGTGCAATAATATTTGCAACTCTTCGTCAGTAGTTTGCTCTTCTGCAATTTCCTCAAAGTTGATTTCGGAAATTGAATGAATTCTGGATAAGGCATCTGCAACAACATTATCTTTACCCAATACATGTTGAATGTTACAACTAAATTCTGAAATGTATTGAAGTTGTCGTTGTTGTCTTGGTGATGCTTTTTCATTTTTTTGCTTAAATGCAAAAGTTAGAGGCTTGTGGTCAGTATATATAACAAAATCATTCCCTTCCAGCAGGTGTTTGAAATGTTTCACTGAAAGGTATATTCCCAATAGTTCTCGGTCATAGGTACTATACCTTGTTTGTGTTTCATTTAGCTTCTTTGAGTAAAAAGCTATTGGTTTCCAACGCTCGTTTTCTAATTGCTGGAGTACTGCGCCCACAGCAAAATCTGATGCATCTGTGCAAAGTGATAGGGGTAGTCCAGATCTTGAAATGATAAAAGAGCAGCTTCGGCAAGGTCAGTTTTGCATTTTCGAAGCTTCTCCTGGTGTCATCAGTCCAATGCACTTTTCTGCGGTCTTTCTTTTTCGCTCCTTTTAACAGTTCATGTAGAGGTGCTTGGGTCTTAGCAGCATCCTTTAGGTATCTTCGGTAAAAATTTATCATGCCCAGAAACGTTCGCAGGTCATGAATAGTTTCTGGTAGTTTGTAGTTGAAGATAGCTTGAACTTTTTCTGGCAATGGCCGAGAACCTTCTGCAGTGATCAGAAATCCCAAATATTCAACTTGGGCAGCTCCCATCACTGATTTGGAGACATTTATTCGAAGTCCATATTGCTGGAATCTTTCAAATACCATTTTTAGGTGTTCACTGTGTTCCTCTTCAGTAGATGAGGCAACAAGTACATCATCAAGATACGGGAAAACAAAGTCGAGTCCATACAGTACTTCAGTAATGAAACGTTGGAAGGTTGAAGGAGCATTCCTCAGTCCAAAACTCATAGTATTGAACTCGTACAAGCCAAATGGGGTGGTGATGGCAGTTTTTTCTTTGTCTTCCTCAGCAATTGGTATCTGATAATAAGCCTTTACTAGATCTATCTTGGAAAATATTTTTTTATCCTTCAGGATGTGATTAAAGTCCTCAATTCTAGGAATTGGATATCGATCTGGTATTGTCTGTGCGTTGAGTCGCCTGTAATCGCCACATGGTCTTAATGTGCCATCCTTTTTTATTTACTAAATGCAATGGACTTGCCCATTGAGATTTTGAGGGTCTAATAATGTCGTTGTCCAGCATAAATTGGAACTCTTGCTTCGCCAGCTTCAACTTATCAGGGGCTAGTTGTCTTGCCTTCGAATAAACCGGTTGGCCAGTTGTTAGGATGTGGTGCTTTACTTCATGTTTAACAACTCTGTTAACCAAGTTTGGCTTGGTTAAATCAGGATACAACTTAAGCAGGTTGAAATATTTGGAGGCTCTATTGACTGTGCTGAGATCATTATTTTCTTGGATGGTAGCAACTTCTCCTTTAATTGAAAGATTTGTTACTCCATCGATTAATTTCCTGTTGTGCAGATCTATCAGCAACTGGAATTTTTGAAGGAAATCAGCACCTATGATTCCTCGCTCAACTTTGGCAATAATAAACGGCCACTGAAATGGGCGTCTTAGGCCTAGGTCCAGCGTGAGAATTTTTAGACCATATGTTGGAATTTCAGTGCCATTAGCAGCATACAGTTTATATTGAGAGGCTTGGCACTCACCTTTCGTTTTTGTCCAAGGGAGGATCGAGACGTCTGCTCCACTATCCACAAGGAATTGACATCCGGTTTCTCTGTCCTTGACAAATAACCGGAATTTGCGGCCTAAAATATCGGCAGCAGGACTCGCCGCGGCGTCTACTGCTGGTATTCGTTTCCCGGCTCATTGAAACTGCACGGCTGTACGCATTTACCAGGGAGGCACTTCTTCCCGAATCGGAAATGGTAGAAGCAATATCGTCCCTGAGGATTGTAGCGGCGCCTTGATTTGCTGCGACTTCTACTCCTCTGATGGTGATGAGGGCTAGAGCTCCGGACTTTTCGTTGTAGCTTCAAAGAGGCAAGTTGTTCTTCCAGACTTACTAATTTAGAGAGGAGTTCATCCACTCTTAGGGAATTTTTCTGAACCACTGCAGCATCAATTGTTCTTAGCGCCATCTCCACGATCTTGTTAGCCAATGCGCTATTTTGTCATTTTCCAGTAAATATAAAATCCAGGGTCACCAGTTATTAGGTGCTTGCTTCATAGCACTCTAAATAATACTCAAGTGTGTTGAGTCTTCATTTAATTCAAACATTAAACTTTATCAAAATCTACTGGAATTTTATTCTGCGTGTTCATTCCACGGCGGCAAACATAGATCTACACGTTGTACAGAAAATGCCACGTTTTTTAGTATTTTACACAGTTATGCTGCAGTTAAGCATAATACAATCGATACGACTACATGAGTAAAGAAAAATATAAAAACAGAAATATAAATTATGAAAACCATTTTAAAAATTAACAGAAATTAAATGCATTTACATAAAATATAAGTTTAACAATTATTATTTAAGTTTAACATTTATTTGAATAGAATTAATTTCTATCTTGCCAATATCCGTTTAGGGAATTCGAAAAACAGTTGACAGGTGCAGCCATCTAGCGAGAGAAAATCTCTACAAAATCTGTCCTTTACAAGGCATTACTGCCCATTCGTCTTGCAGCGCCAATCGAAGCTCCCGAATCGTTAGTGGTGGTAAAGTACGAGCTGCCAAGCGTCTGCCTAGAAAATCCCATACATGCTCGATGGGATTGAGATCCGGAGATCGTGCCGGTCAATCCATACGTTCAATATCCTCACTCTCTAAGAGCTGTTCGGCAGCTACTGTGCGATGACATGATGCATTGTCATCCATGAAAAGGAACTGCAGACACATAGCGCCTCTAAAAAGACTCACATATGAAAGAAGAATCTCGTTACAATAACGGGTCCCGTTGACTGAACCTGCGTCGAAGATGTGAAAGTCTGTACGACTACCAAGCATGATACCTTCCCTAACGAGAACACCGCGACCTCCATACCTGTCCCTTTCAATGATGTTAGAGGGATGATTGCGGCTTCCCCGCTCTCTCCAGATGAGTATACGATGAGAATCGCTACTCAAACTGAATCTGCTCTCATCTGTAAAGAGTTCTCGTCCCCAATAATTGTCTCTCCAATTCCAGTGTTCCCGGCTCGACAGAGAACGCCTTCTCCGATGGTAAAGGTACACACCGTACAGGGCGTCGTGCAAACAGACCACCACCGTGCAGTCTTCTGGCCACGGTAAAACGCGATATCGGTCGTCCAGTCGCCTGTGTCGTGTGTCTAGCGATTTCTCCCGCTGTCTGCCGCCTGTTTCTTCAGGCCTGTAAGACAATGTACCGGTCATCTGAGGGTGTGGTTCCTCGTGGTCGACCACTACTGAACCCCCGGATAGCTGTTCCTGTAGTTTGATATTGTCTCCAAAGTCGTGAAACGATGCTGTGAGCAATTCCGAACTCTGCAGCCCCACTTATCACACTGCGGCCTTCCTCCAACTTCCCAATGATTCGACTTAGGGTAAAAGCATCCAGATGGCGTCTAACAGATTGATTATTCGCCATTTCTCGCTGAGGCAGCAACTTGGTGTGATTTTAACTGCTATACGGCGTGCAATCTCTTTGCCAGAAATACTGATCTTACACCGACAACATGCTTTATACTACTCAGACACTCCCCCATTATGTCTACCTGCATATCTGCGGATGTGCTACCGTACATCACCTTACTTAATCTTCTGATTGGTCTTTCTGTCCACTCTGCCTCTTCGTTCAGCTGATATGCTAATTTTTCGACTTCGTCCTTAATTTTTGCACACCAGTGTATATATACATATATATATACACACACACACACATATATATATATATATATATATATATATATATATATATATATATATATATATATATATATATATACATATACATATATATATACAAGGTATGGCTATTAAATAACGAGACTGATGCTATAAAATATTTTAATTTGATTTCATACGTATTTACTTTCGATCGTCTTCAATATACACCTCTCGTCTATCCCTACTACGCTCCATGCGAATCTTCTTTTTTTTGTTTGAAACAGTGTTCAAAGTCTTCTTGTGTCAGCTTCTATAGTACGCGCGTGCCGCTTTCTCTTTCACAGCTTCAACGGACTCAAATCGTGTTCTTTTTAATGCAGTTTTATTCTTACAATACACATAGAAATTTCATGGCCCAAGATTCGTTGAATAAAACGCATGGTCTAACACTGGGATGCTGTACTTGGCTAGGAACGCCTTGACAACCACCGCGGAATGAGCCGGCGCATTGTCTTGGTTTAGAACCCATGACGTCCTTCCACAATTCGGGTAGTTTCTTCCCTACTCTTTCATAGAATTTCACCAGAACTTGAAGGTAATGATATAAATTACTAGTTTGACGTTCAAAATCCCAGTAAAAGTACTCAATCCCATTAATAGTGGAAATAAAACAATCATCATTGCTTTGAATTTTGATTTGCTGATTCGAGCAAAGCTCTCTCTGAAGATAATCTCTTCCAGTGCATGGATTGGCGCTTCTTTTCAGGATCATAAGAAAAAAAACTCGATTCGTCACGAGTTATTATCCTATTCAATAAGTTTGGGGCATTTTTAATGGCATTTAAAGAGTCAGTAAAAACAGTTATTGTTCTAACGTGAGAATTTTAGGCCTCATTTTGTCACACACTTTTTGCATGCCAAAATTGTAATGTAAAACTTGCCAAACGAGTTTTTCATCAATTCCTTACGGTCTCAGCAATCACACGAATAATTAACCGATGAACCGACGGTCAGATCGAGCGAGATTACCGATTTCTTTGATATTGTCATCCGTTTTTGATGTGGAAAGGTGAGCTGGGCGTAAATCATATTCATCTTCTTGGCTATTTTGAAAAAGTTTAAATCACTTAAAAACACATGTACAGATAAACCTTCATTGCCATAAACTTCTTTCAATAAACTATGTTGTTGCTGTTGGTAATTTTCCGGGGTCTGACGAAGTCAGAAAAAATTCTTTAAATCGTGACTTTCAAAAAGTCCAGCACAAGAAGGGGAGCAGTGTAGATATCTTTGCTAATGAGATCCATGCAACACAAAGCCTGGTGAACTTGACACCTTGACATCCGCAGAGATCGAGAAGACCTTTTTGTTCGTTGAGAATGAGAGGCACTTGATGTGAACACTTGCAAGAAGAGAGAGTGTAGTCTGGAGCATCTGTCACACTTGAGGGCTAGGGCTAGAGCAGGTCCATTAACCGCATTCCAATTGTGAGTGGGAGGCACCCTCCACTCCAACAAATTGTGAGATTTTTTAATGAGTATAATTCCAGATAAGTAAGGGCGGATGAGGAGGGAATTGGAAAATTACAGCCCTCCTTTACTAGTTTGTCCGCCAATTCATTGCCGTAAAGTTGGATGTGAGATGGGATCTACTGAAAATGGATATCATGGCGCAGTTATATATGTTCTAGAGTTCTTCCAAAGGATTAAAGTTACATTGTAGAGAAGAAGGTTCTGCTTCTCCAGTAAGAAAGTTCTGGGCCTCATCTTGGCTGAAGGGGCTGTTTTTCTTCAATCTTTGCCTGCTAATCCAGTTTTTCAGGTACGTTTGGTTTCGTTGGCCAAAGCTAGAAAGTTTGTTAAAGTATTTGACCAACCCAGCCTTTCTAAGAACTAGGAGAGGTTGTAAGTCTGCCTCAAAAAGAACAATGTTTGAAGGACAACTGGGCTTCAGACCAGTGATGATGCGGGCAGCACTCAGTTGGACTTTCTCTAATTTCTTCAGGGCAGAGTTAGAGGCACAACAATAAATTGGAATTGGAAATCCGTATTCAAGAATCGGACGAATGAGCGTCAAAGAAGAAAGTCTAAGCGTAGCCGCATCAGCGCACCAACTCTTACGAGCGATGTATTTTAAGATGTTGAGGCGTTTCCTACTTTTCAAAACTAGATATTCAATATCTTTGTGACTTGTAAAAAATAAGAAAAAAAATTCAGGGTCTAAAATAAACCCTAAATATTTATAATGTTTTTCATAGGTAAGATCCTGATTATTTAGCCTCAGTTTGGGTTGGTAATTATAAAGATATTTGTTTGGCTATATTGACTTAGAAGGGTTAAAATGAAGTTTTAGCTCTGCTGCAAAGTTCAACAAAGCTGTCAGAGAGTCATTGAGTTTTAATTCCAAATCAGGTATAGAAGTACCAGAGTTCCGTAGAACAATGTCGTTCGCAAACATTCCATTTCTTATCCCAGAAGGCACTTTCTAAATACCAGCTAAATATATAGAGAAAAGTGGTGGGTTAAGAACAGAACCTTGAGGAAAGCCTTGACTGAGCTCGAATGTGTCCGAAAAAGTTTTATTAAGTTTTAATTTGATGAATCTTCTTTGCAAGAAGTCTGTGATCCATGATAAGGTCCGGATCTGGCGAGAATGGTGGATGTTCAATTTGCACCTCCCCCTTTTTTGCCAGGAACTGTTTGACGATATTGAGTATGCCAGGGCGAGCATTGTCGTGAACAAAAAAACGATGAACCCTGTTAGGCGTAATGTGCTCGTACTCTGCGTAGGTGTTTCATGAAACAGGTCAAAATTTTAATGTACCTTACAGCATTCATCGTCCAGCTATCATGCGTACAGTTAATCGACGGTCGTTCATTATTAATTTACTCACTTTCTCAAATTTTTCGTCAGTGATGAAGGTCATCGGTTTTTCGCTACGGTGGTTGTCAGAAACACTTTCCGGGACTTCTCGAAAAGGAGAGCGAGCCACTAGTACACACACTTCATGGACAGTGATTGATTTTCATAAACATAAATCATCATCGAATAAGATTCTGTCGGTGTCTTGCCAAGCTTAAGAGAAAGCTTTAAATTGATCTTTTGTTCCTTCATTTTCTTGTTCTCAGTTAAGAACCAACGCATTAAACAAGCACTTTGTAAAATAAGTCTTACACGGAACAAAAGCGACAGTCAAGGGAACAACAGGGGGGGGGAGGTAGATGGTCCACACCTACACGTACGCATGTGTAGTGTATTGTTTCGCCAGTGTTACCAGATCGGTTGTTCTGATTTTATTCACTGAACTTTATTGTCAGAGATTGTATACATATAAATAAATTGCTGTTTGTAAAAAATACAACACCATAAAGGAATCATCAGAATTAAATGAAATTTAGTGCACAATAAGTACTTGTATAAGTACAAATAAATGACGAAATTTTCAAAGCAAATATACAATATTAAGTGTCCAAAATCACTATTTGGTGTAGCCACCACGCGCTGCAATAAGTGTTACTATATGAGGCGGCATGGAGTCAATCAGTTTCTGAATGTCTGCATGTGGAAGAGAATTCCATGTTGCTTGTATGAGCAGCAAAAGTTCGTCTTTTGAAGCTGCAGAACGCGGATCACGAGTGAGATGCCGACCAACCAAATCCCTCACGTGCTTAATAGGCGACATATTCGGCGAATAATCAGGCCAAGGAAGAAGTTGCATGTGTTAGGCTGAACAGAAGTCTCGAACAGTTTTTGCAACATGTGGGCATGCACATGTGGGCTGCTGAAAGATAGCTTCATGGATGCCTTGAAGGCTGGGAATGACTTCGGGCTGTAGAACTTCACGGACGTTCCTGTTGCTATCCAGATTACACTCAATTAGTAGCAAATTGGATCCTCCATGATACGAAATCGCACCCCAAATCATAACCGGGTGTTAGGCCACTTTTTTGTTCAAAAACTAACTCTGGACGGCAGCGTTCACTGGCATAGCGTGGAACACGAATGCAGCCATCATGGTCCCACAAAGTGAAGCGTGATTCATCTGAAAAGACAACTTAAAGACGTTAGTACCAATCAGCTTAGCAGGCTGTGTGCTCATGAGTCCGTTGCAGACGCGGCCGTTGATGGTTTGCCGTGAGGGAGATTTTGTATAAAGGTCCTTTTGCACGCAATCCAAGGAGCAGCAGACGTCGACGAATCGACGAAGCCGACATTACACCTGTAGCAGTAGACCAACGTGCTGCCAACTGCTTGGAGGAAGCTGTACGGTCATTCACCGCAATGCGGAGCAAATGTAGATTGTCATCGCTGACGTCACCATCCGTAGCCCACTGTCAATTTTTCGAGTTGTTTGGTGCTCGTCGGTCCACTGCTTTCAAACTCGCATTACTGTGGAACTGTTCCTCTGCACACGAGCACCTATTGTGCAATAGGAAAATCCTTCTTCTCGAAGGTTGATAATCCTCCCCTGTTCAAACTCTGTAAGTTGTTGGAATTTCTCCTTTTTTCGTCGTGGAGGCATATTTAGGTCTCACTAAACGTTCGCCACTAATAAATAATCATTAACCATTTTCAATCTCTCGCTGCAGTCCTCTATTTCTGCGCTGTCAGCATCAGTTCAAAGGGCGCTGCGCGCGCGGTTGCTCTGAAAATTTAATATTTTACATAACATCCTATAATTAATATTTGCTGCAGAGTTCATTCAATTCTGATGATTGCTTCATGTTGTTGCATTTTTTTACAAACAGCAGTATATATATATATATATATATATATATATATATATATATATATTTACATACATATATATGTGAAAGGCTCATGGGATGGCAGCACTTGCGGCGCTGTGACACGTGACCCAGATCGCTTCACAGGGATGAAAGTGGTGATCCCAATACCCACAACGGACATTGAAACGGCGAGAGAATGAACGAACGGACGGAGAGAGAGAAGAGCGATGGAGACAAAAGTAACGACGAACTGTCTAAAAGAAGAACTTTAGCCACTTGACAACGACGCGCGTTTAAATGTTTAACTTAAAATAGTATTTGCGTAATTGTGTGTTTTCGTTGTTACTGTTAGAATAAACAGTTTTATTCGTTAGCTCTTAGTTTTGACTGGTTCACGCGAAACAGACTCATTACAAACAAAATACAACATACATTTACATTTAAAAAAATTTAAAAAATTGCGACTTTTTATTCTAATAAAAAAGCTCCTAGTATTGTTTTATTTAGTTTAAACATTATTTACTAATGTGGTAACGACCATAAGAACCATATGCTATTAAAATTTGGTAAACATTTTTTTGATCTTGAAGGTATATGAAATGTGTACCTAAAGTTTTTTGCAGTTTTATTCTTTAAAAACTATTTGTGGAACATATTTGTATATTTTTACATGAAATTTAAACTTAGTACAACGAGTTTTTAGTAAAACACGTGACATTTTTGTAACCTATGTTCCTCATAATAGGATAGTACCCTAGCGGTCAAGGTTACGGACTCGTGGCCAGCGTGTCATGAGTTTGAACCTAGTACCGCTGAAGACCCACCGTGCAGACGAAGTCGATGCACGTTAAACATGTCGAGACTCAAACGTCCTCCCATTGGTGTGGTGTGGAAGTTAGGACAGTAAGTACCAGCTCAGTTGTCGTTCTCGTCGCTTGACCATGGTTCAAAATTCGCTAAAAGCATTAGGGTATAGCTGAATAGTGTATGACCTTAATATCCCCACACCGTATTTATAGAAGAACTATTTGTTCAGCACTTGCACTTATGCTCAAAATTCAGAAAGCATATTTGGTCGAATTTCTTAATATTGAATCGAAGGTAAAACTTGTTATTCCAAACAAAGATGCAACCTTTTTTAGATTCAATGACGGATTCACACGCATGCGTGTGGGCTGTCACATTTAAATTAAAATTCATTGTAATTGCAAGTGCCGATTTTCTTTCATCATTCGTTCGCTTACTTCGATATTCATGTTGTGTTTGGCCTATATTCAATTAAATTTTAAAATATTTACTGTGGTTTAAGAGGAAAGTAGTTTCGTCTTTCGGGTACCGATTCACCCCAGGCCCACGAAATCGTTAATTATTGGAAAACTGCTTATTTGTTGCTTATGATCTTCACATTTTTCTCCTATATGACAGTCTTCATGGGAACTAAAATGTATTTGTCACATATCTTCCTCTTTTTTGGGAATGACAAACATATTTTTTACAATCTTAAGGTACTTGTTTTGACTGGGTTCTCAATGCGACCACATTTGTTCCAAAATATTTTCTATGAATAAGCTACATTTTCCCCCTGTAAACAACTTAATGGTTTTGATTGCTGTGTTGTACGACTTATTATGATTTATAGATGTAAATGAGCAGAATATATAAAAAACGAAATGGGCATCTGTGATCTCTATTGAAGGAAGTTGAAACTGTGATCAAGCTAAAATAATGCATATTAATCATGATAGCGAAAGCAAATTTGCGAAAAGCGATGAGCATGAAGCGTTTGAGCTGAAAATTTTCAAATGCTAACTGAACATCTTCATCAAGAAAAATATGAAGCCATAAATGTATACCACAAGACACACTTCGCTTCGCTCTGTCAAAAAGACACATTCAAGAAAAAGTTCATCTTGCTATATGTCGATCATCAAAGGACAATAAAACTACAATAACTTGAACAAAATATTACAGTTTTGCCTGCAAATAACATTCCTTTATAATGTTAGCGAAAAGTATCTGTTATTGTCCTTTATTAAAGTCATGCCCAATGGAATTTTCTTGGTTCAGTTTGATTGATATTGTTTCTCAAATTATCAAATAAAAATTGGAAAGTCCTTAAGAGTAGCTAAGTATACTTTCTCTTAATTAAATTATTCACTGGATTTTTACCATTTTTATCGTGTACAATAAAATTAAATATAAAAAAAGGATTGGGATGACTCAGTCACCCCGCACCATCATTAACGTTAGTATCGAATGCGTGACAGCTTCCGGGATAATCTGTCAAATATTTTCCCTTCTGTTCAATTACCTGTTGCCATTTTTCTGATAACTATCTGAATCCACTCTTATTGAGTTTTTGGTCCTTATCAGCAAAAAGCTCGATCCAAGACTATTGTTATTATAAAAAATTTTATCATTTTAAAAATTTTGTAAAATTAAAATTAAATAATAATAAGATAGTGCGTTGGGGCTATATATGGAAGATGCGGCATCATTTCCCAACAAAGTTCCAATAATTTTGTACGCCTTGCTAAAGATTATGTTTAAGATGCATTAAGTTTAGACAATGATCTTTTTCGATTAATATTATTGTAGAAGAGATCCATTTTTCATCCCTGACCTTGCACCATTTGATAATCATTTATATCGAAGTTTATGAAACTTTTTTAAAGCTAGGAATTTGAGTAATAATGATGGCCTCAAATCGCACTTGGTTGAGCGTTTTGCCGAAAAGGACCAGAAACTCAGAGCTCGAAATTATGAAGTTGCCAAAAAAATAGCAACAGGTAATCAAACAGAATGGGAGATATTTGTTTCATTAAAGGTTATTTTTAATATAGAAAAATTTTACATTAATGATTATAAAACTAAGGGGTAGTAAATATAAAACAAAATTAACGAAGACGCGCGACCTAGTCTCTTGACCAAGGCTCAAAATCACGAGGTTCGTCACCAATAGCCCTCGAGTTGTATCATAAGGTGATGTTAGTATAACACTTACTTCTCGACTTCAAATTTAATTTGTTTTTGTGGATAAGATCATTCACGTTCTTTTTTTCAAAAACTCGATAAAATGACTTCCTTGTTTGTAGTGTTTCATAGTATGATTATGCTCTATAAAAATAAAATTTCAATATAATACGGTGATAGCGCCTCCCCCCCTTGGGGAAGCCATCTCTTCATCTACTCGGCCTAAATTTGTATCAGGTAAGGATTGATGACCCAAGCTAGCCATAAAAAAATCCAAATTATTATTATCAAATATAATAATCAAAGACAATCTTACTATAGGGAGGAAATCAAGAGTGATATATCGGAGCTCTAAATCTTATGTGAATAAGCGTCTGAAATCCTAACCGCTTAATTTTAAGTAAAGTTATCCTATGAATCCTAACTTCCTAAATTTATTTGAATAGCTAAAGCCCGTTCTATAATTACGTGTCTAAGTTCAGATCCTTACCATAACCTCACGGCGTTCAGCAACTCAGCTTCTATTCCTCCTTCTTCTCGAATACTAAGCCTCCACTATATATCTACTAACTAATCTGCATATCAAGGTTTCTTCTTGAGAGAGTTGGCTGTGAAATAACTCAATTGATGAGCCCTAAGATTCCTCAAGAGGATTAGTTGAAAACCCCCATAAAGCCCCGTCACAATACTAAGATTTAAATTAAATTTGTAATTAAGATACTACTGTAGATAAATGTTAAAAATCTAACTAAGGAAACGTTTTACTTCTGTAAGTGTAGTTTCACTTTCTACATATTATCTCGTACTGACAAAATGGTACACTCAAATGGTTTTCACGTACACCGTACGGGTTACCGAAAGCTGACCTCAACCGGTTTGCCCGTACACTGAGATTTTCTTCTTTCTGTCTTTGCTTTGACGTATTTTTAATTCTTATAGCAAGATTATATTGGTGCTAGTGTTTTTAAAGGATGCAGTTTGTCCATGGTACTGAAATACTTCTCATCCGGGATTTTATTCGTGGTGAAGGTGAGAATATTTCTTTGAGTTCTGGAATTAGATTCTGGTAAACTTTTGATAAAGAACAGGGATTGGCAAGGCAATACGCAATTTGATGCTTAAGCTGAAATGAAAATTGAGAGATAATCCAAAAAAATCCCGATATTATCTCTGTTATCATTGCAATGCAAGAACTTAGTATTACACCATGTTTCAAATTGTGTGTGCGTATACACACACATAAAATCCTGAATAGTTTGAAAAACACAAATAATATAAAATTTTTTTTAAGTCATCTCTTACTTAGGTCAACAAAGAAAAAGTTTATTTTAGTTACTTTTTCCTAAATAGTTACAATTAATATAAATATGTATATACATATGACAGAATCACATTATTAAGTGACATAACAGAAAGCGATTTTCCAATTAATTTTCCATTCTAATATGGTGTTGGACTATTTTTTTATTACTATTTATTCTTTAATAAAATTTAATTATTCTAATAAAACAGCATAGTAAAAAAGAAATCACATTTTCAGAAATTAGGCCATCCCAGGTAGGATTCGAACCCCCCACCTTTGGATTAGAAGTCCAACGCGTTATCCATTGCGCTATAGAAACACAACGAATAACTTTCCTTTCTATATATGCTGTTGGAATATTTCTTTTGCTTGTTACTATTTATTCAATTTTTAAATTTAATTAATGAATTAATCTTAGAAAAACTGTATTAACCTCAAGTGTCATCCACTACAAGTTTAAAAAATGTATTTGAACTTAAATGTGGATGAATTGAATGCATCTTATAATCGAGTGAAAATTTGAATAATATATATATATATATATATATATATAGGGAGAGAAGTGAACTAATATATATATATATATATATAGTAGGAATTGAAAAAGGTACGAACATGAAATTTTTTTGTTAGTATGAGAGAAATTATTTAAGATATATAAAACATTCTTCATAACACACAGAGTGTACTTAAAAAAAGCAAACACACACACTTTTATGGGTTTTTGTGTCCACAATAATAAAATAAAAAATATTGTGAAAAATTTAAAATTGAATATTAAAATCAAGTTCTTCGATTTTCATATTCTGTTAAGTATTGTGCTTAGTTATGTGCAAGAAAAAATGAGTCTTTTTTGGAACATTTTGGACAAAAAAACTTAAATCATTAAACTGCTTTTGAAGAAATCAAACAGAATCATACCTTTTTGATCAAATTAATAAACTTAATCTACTCATAAAATTTCACCTGGATACGATTAATTTTGATTTCCAAGCTCTTTTAAAGATAACACAATTTTATATTAATTACATCAAATGAGAATACGAGCATCTGGAAAGGTATACATCCCCGCTGTAAGAAAAGCAATATATTTTAATGACTCTTAAACGAGTAGAGAAAACCCAATACCTTTAATTGCGTCCAACAACAAAAAACCTAACCGCTTTTATATTAATTGAATGTAAGTGATATAAATAATAAATCTTTTGAAAATAAAAAAAACTGTCTTGAATTTTAAGGAACACACACAAGAATGTTTTATAATATGTTTAAGGTTCCTTAACATAGTACCCTCTTCATTCCCGAAAAGTTTTACACTCAGCTTATTTTACTAGTGAACGGAATTTTCAAATGTGTCTTTTAATGCGTTATCTCTCTCCTTTGAGTTTATGAAGTTGCTTTTTTTCTCCTTTTCCCTCTCTGCGATGTGTACTCGTCAACAAATAGGAACAAGAATTTTCCTTTCCGGCGTGTATAACCTTTTCAAATAATTATCAAAGTTTCCGAACTAGTGAATAGATCCAAGGAAAAGTTTTTAAGCACCTTTTACTAGGATAAAACTTGTCATCTTTAAAAGTTCGGGTCACACTGACGTGTATGAAGGGTTATTTTGAATAGATTTTATTTCCATGATTCACGTTTGAAAATGGTTAAACTGTGACGGGTAATCGTGTCCAGTGGATCGTGAGTTCAATCTTGATTCCACTAGAAGTTTATCATCCAAGATTATGGTAGGAAAATTTTCAAAACGATATTTAATGCATTAATTCGTGTTTTTAAAATCTCGATATAACGTTAATGGGATTGGCAGAATATAAAATTTGTGGATGAAAGATTACGCAATGGAGACTCAATCTCTTAAGATCTTGTGAATAATAGCAAGAGAATCAGCGCATTTGGCCTGTCTGAGGTTTAAATATTCATAGGTAAGGTGTGGAATTTTGTAAAGTGATATAACAACTCTTACTATCGTTTTATTGGTATTTAATCCTTTAACGCACACTTTGAAAAAAAATCTTGCAAATAAATACTTATTTTTATTTAAGAAAACATATTTTAGAGCAAGGGTGTCAAACTCAAAGACTGACTTGGGCCAAATAAACAAGGTTTAACGTAAGGTGGGCCGCAAAGAAAATCCAAATATCCATATTGTGAACATGGCGATTGAAATGATCCTACTTCTCTATTGGTACAGATTTGGTAATTCTGGACGCTCGGAAGCACTTGAAAGTCTTCATTATGCCCTACCAATCAATAACAGACAATTCTGGACGTAGGACATGTCTAGACTTATCCTCACTAAATATCCTATCCTTTTAAAGAAACGAAATAAACATGTATAGGTGTGCATGATTGGCAACAATGGATGCTTAACCAAATTCATTTAGTTGTACTTCCATCTCCACATATACTAGAGAACTCAGGCATACTAGGAAAACCTTCCTCCATACTATAGTACTGGCACCACCAAATTGTGTTCTTCCAGTAACAGTTGCATAGTGTTTGTTCTTGGATTTTATCGTCCAACACATGAACGCCCATCCGTTCTATAGAATGTGGAAATAGCGGAAAATGTGTCTAGTTTGAAAGGTAACACTTTGTCAATCAGTAGTAGTCTAGTACTAGTAATTTTTGCCTAAACAACTTCGTTAATGTAGGGGTTGTGACTTCCGTTTTCCTTGGAGTCCCAGTTTATTGTACAGTCGTCTTAAGCAGGTGTCTAGAAGTCTTCTGGTTTATTAGTTTGGGAATTTCATGAACACGCACGCACACTTTAAAAAAAATATGAAATTAATAGAATCTCAAAATACAAATTCCCAATTCAAACTTTTAAAGGTGAACACAAAAATAAAATTTAAGTTTTAAAAAATTAGATTAAAAATTTATAAAAAAACCAAACGCAGACTCGGATTTAGGACTGATAAGTGGAGTTAAATCAGGCAGATGGTACAACCCCTCCCCCACCTAAAACTATTCCTTTTAAAACTATTTTAACTTTTTCTCCATGGAATGATTCATAAACTATGCTGCTGATGAACATTTTATGTTTCAATTAATGTGTTATTTTTTCTGTTTGGGCCTCAAACGCGGCACCTAAACCCATGTATTCCGAAACAAAAAATTGTTTGTTTTAGTGAGCTCTACCAGCCATCAAAGTTAACCCATCATTTTAGAATCACCCTGTAGTTTTGTTAACGAGAGCGGAGTGTTCATAGTCGTGAGCTCATGGTAGGCGTTATTTGCATCGAGCCGTTGATTCGAGTCCTGATGTCGATGTATAGAGAAGTTGATATACAATAAATCTGTCAAGGTTCACAGTGTTCGTGTGGAAGTTTGAAAAGTGGGGTGCCAGTTGAGATGCCGTCCTTGACTGTGTTTCTAAATCACGAGGGCCCTCGCTAATAGCTCTCGTGTTACTTCTAAGAGAGAGAGAGAGAGAGAGAGTTTGACGTAAATAATCAATACTGGTGCAAGTTTCTCTTTTTCAAGCAAACGAAATAAGGTATTTTTTTTCCTGATACTCTAAGTATTGAGGGAAACAGCTATTTTTTGAACGTGTTAAATATGAATACAATTGGCATATTGTAGTGACTCCAAAGTCACTAGCTTATATTGGTTCAATACTCTTGTTTCGCTTAATTTCTCTTATTTCTCTTTTCTTCTTTACTCTCTATATTGGTTCAATATTTGTTTCTACCAAACAATCTTGTATAATAAAGGTACAGAATTCTAAATTTTACAAGAGTAAAATTATTGACATATAGTCGTGCAGTGATTTTAAAAATAAATTGCCAGAGAGCTTAAATATTTCTCTCGTCAATTAACCAGGGCTCAGAGCTGTGTGAAATTCAATTATTTATAGCTTATCGTGTAGTTTTATTGTAATGTCATGAGTTCCAACAAAAGGGGGAAAAAGCAATATTGTCGCTTAAAACAATAATCTGATTCACAATTATTTAATTTTCTTGACACCAAGCATATGATTCAAATCTGCAACGGATGACTAATTGCTTATTACCTTTGTAGCAGGTTCTATTCGCGGTACTTCAACTCATGGCGAAAACCAATCCTTAACTGTGACTTTAGTTTAAAAACCATTTTCCGTAGAGATGATTTTATGCAAATTTTAATGCTATTTAAACCCTGGTACATTGGGGGGTTCGAGTTTAATCGTGAAATCTCGGAATAGTAGAAAGTGAATTGCGAATAGGAAGTCGTGCGGCTTGAAGTTAATACTCATTTTAGAATTCACCCGGAGTTGTAGAAGGAAATAGCAATGGATCTATACTATTGATTGATTGATTGAATATTAACGTCGCACTGTTCAGCTACACGAGGGCTTTTGGCGACGGACCACGTAATTTTGAACCATGGTCAAGTGACGTGGACGACACCTGAGCTGGCACCCCCCTCTCCTAACTACCACACCACACCAACGGGAGGACGTTTCAGCTCTCGACAGATTTAACGCATCGCGCCCTACACGGCGGGTCTTTAGTGGTACTGGGCTCGAACCCGTGACAAAGCAAGCCGCGGTTCGATACCTATACCACTCGGCTACCGCGGCCATGGATCTATACTAAGCTATCGTTGTTCGAGAAGGACTGTTATAAGGAACTCCGACCACAGTTAAATCTTTTTGAATAATCTCATAAGTTAGATTAAGAATTTGGATTTAAGATTGCTCCCAAGGTTAAGAATAAGTTGTAAATAATTCATAACATGTTAAAATAAAAGTATCTATTTTTAAAATCATGTCTGCTTCTTCCACGAATCCTCTTATATCTGGAACCTCCAGGTCGCGACAATTTCCCCCTTCAAAGCATTAGGAAGGCTATTAGAGACGAACCTCAGAATGCTAAACAGTGGTCAAGTGTTTCGGACGACACATGAGCTGCCACTTTACTTTTTAAGATTCTGCACTAGGGTTGACTGCCCCGGGATCCCGGTGATTTTTACAATCCCGAAATCCCGAGATTAAAATAACTAATCCTGGGATTTAATTTTTGTCTGAGTTATAATTTAAAAATTTTTTCTCATCAAAGTTTTGTAAGAATTTAACTTTTCGAAAACTTACATTTTGTTTATGAAATATGTACGTAGAATTTTTTGTGCAATTATAAGTGCTATAAGTAATATATATACATATATATATATATGCAGCTCTCATTTCTCGTATGGGAGAACGTCACATAGATCTAAGTAGCTCACTGCAACAATTACACAATAATATAAGCGACATCTCAAGAATAGATTTTGTTACATTTCCTTCTTCAACTAAATGTCGTTAATTAATAGTGGAGCTGCTTAAAGCTGTTTTCAGCTAATGTTAAAGAATAGGACCCAAATTCGGAGTATTTTTTCAGATATAAAAGTACTCAAACATTATTATTATATTCTGGCCTCAATATCCTGTAAAGAGAATCATTTATTTCATCATACTACTATTTTTTATCCGAGTTGGCATATTTTTTCTACACTCATATCCATAAACTAAGGATAATTCAGAATCACACAGAATTTAAACTCTAAAATAAAAATTTCACCTGTAGAATTATCACACACATCTTGAAGAAGAATATGCAAATTTCAGGAAACCACCAGATGGTGCGGATAGTACGTCACAATGACAAGAGTGTAAGAGAGGGGTATATAAGGAATAGTGTCAAAGAAGTAAAATTGTTCACAAGCTCTTTAAAAGCCTTTCAGTGCAACAACCGCATAGTTATGGCACAAAGGAAGCATTTGGATGATTTTTTTACGTGGTAGAATTATTGGACGACTGGAATGTGGACGTAGTCAGCTGGAAGTATCCGAAGAACTTGGAATCGCCCAGAGTGTCATCTCCAGGCTTTGGCAACGATTCCAAGATGATGGTAATCTGAGTAGATGTTGCAGCACAGGTCGCCCCCGAGTTACAACGCTGAATGAGGACCGGTATTTGGCAGTTACTGCCAAAAGAAACTGACGGAGCACAGCATCAGACCTATCTCGTCAGCTCTCTTCAGATACCGGTACGACAGTTTCAAGGCAGACCATGTACAGACGCTTAGGGTACACTGGTCTATATGCTCGTAGACCTGTCAGATGTGTTCCACTTGCCGCAACTCACTGTCACCTGCGATTAACCTGGAGTAGAGAGCATGCATTGTGGACACCACAATTAGTGGTCATGTGTGATGTGTTCCGACGAGTCCAGGTTTAGTTTGCAGTCTGATTCTCTCGCCGGATTTTAATATGGAGAGCGCCAGGTACCCATCACCACCAAGAGAACACCATTGAACGACGCCGTTACGGTGGTGCAGGATGGCTCGTTTGGGGAGGAATTATTCTTGTTTCCAGAACTGACTTGCATGTTCAGAGAGTAACGATGACAGGCCACATCTATCGGGATGTCATTCTGGAACCTCATGTACGTTTGTTTCGGGGCACCATGGTTGCTGAATTTTTTTTATGGATGACAACGCCCGTCCTCACCGTGCAAACCAAACATTGTAGACAAATGCCTTCAATCGGAGGATATCCACCGTATGGATTCGCCAGCATAGTCACCGGACTTGAATCCAATAGAGCATAGGTGGGATATGCTTGGCCGACGAATTGCAGCCCGTCAACCCCCTCCTACCTGTCTACCGGAACTTCGGAGGGCAGTGCTTGATGAGTGGTGTAATATTCCCCAAGATCAGATTGATAATATGTGATACTCAGCATGCCTTGGCGTTGTAAAGAATCGTCCGGAAGACATACTCCGTATTAACCATCATACTAACCATGTTATACTGTTTTTTGTAAATAGGTTCTTTTTTGAAATTTGCTCCAGTGTGTAAAAATCGCAATTTTTATGAATTATGTCAAACATATAGCATCTTTTTTGCTCTTTACCTTTTGTTTAATAAATAGACTTTACAAATAAGTCAAATTTGTTTTGTTTCTGTCTTTTTATTTGCCTGAACTTTATTATCCTTAATTTATGGACATGAGTGTATTATAAAATGTGTTTCGCATTTTTTCTCCTTTACCATAATGCTAAACGAGCTTTCTTTATACATGTTAAAAAGAAAAATAAATTATTTATGAAATGTTTTGAAATTTTAAAAGCACTATATTATAAACAAATGTATGAGTTACAAGGTCATAAATTTTTATGAAAATTGAGGCATTTTTTTCTGTCCAAAAATGTGCTCCGCGTCAAGTTCACGCTCTTGTGTATATGGCGAAAACAGCCTTAAAAGACTTGAAACACTTGAAATTCCACTGCATCACTAACTTCTCGTACAACTGGATATTCTATACTGCTAAAAAAATTAAAGGATATTGTAAGTTTTATATAAAATAAAGATATAAGCGAAATTTTTTTTGCCGAAAATGGAAGAAGAGAATCACAAATGCAAATTTTTCTGATTTTCAAACTGTGGAGTATGCTAATTTTGAGTTCGACGTCAAAAACGTCGCTTCAGCGGCAGCGAAAGTAATTTTACTTTCAACTGAAATGAAGACAAGGATGATCAGCATTCAGTGACTGCTTTGTTTCGATGAGTACGATGTCTCAGCGAAGTCATTTAACCGATTCAGAAGCTTGGAGAGTTGTTGGTAGGTTAAAAAGGGGCGAAAATCAAGCCGAAGTTGCGCAAGTCATGGGAGTGTCACAAAGTGTGATTTACAGGGTCTGAACCAATTTTTGGAGACTGGAAGTGCAGGCCGAAGACCAGGAAAAGGTCGTAGACGGGCAACAACGCCCAATAAAGATCGTTATTTAGTGTTAATGGCTCGGAGACACCGAAATATTAAAGCTATTCTTCTCCAACAACAACTTCGCTCTGCTACTGGCACCATGGTTTCAACTCAGACTGTCCGAAACCGGCTCCATGGTGTAGGTCTGTATGCTCGCCGACCGATGGTATGTGTTAGACTAACATCAAGGCATCATCGCGACCGCAGGGAGTGAGCAACAGAGCATGTGAACTGGAGGAGAAATGAATGGAGCAATGTTCTTTTTTCTAACGAGTCCCGTTTTTCTGTTCATCCGGATAATAGGCGTATTTTCATCTGGAGGGACAGTTGATTGGTTGATTGATGGAATATTAACGTCGCACTGTTCAGCTACACAAGGGCTTTTGGCGACGGACCACGTAATTTTGAACCATGGTCAAGTGACGTGGACGACACCTGAGCTGGCACCCCCCTCTCCTAACTACCACACCACACCAAGGGAGGACGTTTCAGCTCTCGACAGATTTAACGTGCATCGCTGCCCTAGACGACGGGTCTTTAGTGGTACTGGGCTCGAACCCGTGACAAAGCAAGCTACGTTCCGATACCTATACCACTCGTCTACCACGGCCACCTGGAGGGACCGTGGCAGTAGGATTAATCCTGCGTTCGTGCTTGAAAGTGTCAGATTTGGCGGTTGCGGAGTGTTGGCGTATGGTGGCATCTCCATTGACGGGCCCACAGACCTCTACATCATTCGAGATGGACCTCTGACTGCTCGCCGATATAGGGATGAGATCCTCAGACCTATTGTAGTCCCTTACGCTGCAGCAATCGGAGATGACTTCATTTTAATGGACGATAACTGCAGGCCACATCGTGCTAACCTGGTGGAGGATTTCCTTTTCGAGGAAGGAATCGTACGAATGGAAAGCGTGTTCTCCAGACATGAATCCAATAGAGAACGTTTGGGACGCTCTAGGAAGTCGAGTTTCTAGCCACCAACCACCCCCACAAACTCTCCAAGGACTGGAAAGAGCTCTTCTGGAAGAGTGGGACAGAATACCCCAACTCGTGATTAATAGCCTCATTGACTCCATGCCTCAAAGGTGCTCAACGTTGCTGGCCGTCCGTGGAAACCATACCCTCTACTGAAAATGATTTCCTTTGAAGGAAAAACCTTTTCTTATTCTTTTTTTCTCATATGCACAAACTGTGTTTTTTTCCTTTTGTACACAAATGCGCAATAAAATGCATTTTTTTCTGCCAAACATGCGTAATTTATTCTCATATAACCTACTACGTCTGTCGACCATGTATCAATCAGTTAAAAAGTTTCCCAGCCACAAGATCCACCTAAAACTGCGATATCCTTTAATTATTTTGAGCAGTGTATTTCAAATAAGGATTGATATTGATTCATATTCTGATTCAATAATTGGATCAATTCGTACACAAAAACCATTAAGTGTAGTAGAACAAGATAAAGTTATAATAGAGGCATATGCACCAAATTGCAGTCTATTAGATTTGGGACACTGTTATCAAGAATTAAAAAAAAATGTTTTTCTTTTTAAAAATGGAAGGAGACAAGGTGACGACCTGAAAAGAACATACTCCTGTTTAATGATGATAACCACTACTACAGTTCAGTATCCGAACGAGCATTTTTTTTTCGGCAGGACAATTTGTAACAAAAATAAGAATCTGTTTGAACGATGAAACTCTAGACGAGCTGCGTTTTTTAATAGCCTATTTACAGAAACAAAAGAAGTGAAAATTTTTTATTTTTAATTTCATTATGTACTGTTTTTTTATTTGTTTTTATGATGAATTAATTTTTTTTATTTGTGTTTCAATAAAATTAATATTATACCTATTTTTCATTATATATATATTTCCAGTTTTATTATTCAATTTCAACTATGCTAATGTGTAAGTATTTTTAATAAATAGTCTAAACCTAATTCCGGGCCCAATCCCTGGATCCCGGGATTTGGATAATATAATCCGGAAATTCCGGGATTGAAAATTTAACAGGAGGTGGCAAACCCTATTCTGCACAACGTAAACGTGAAGAATTTTAGCCTCGATAGACTAACTTGCATCAACCCCACAATGTGGCAGGTATTTAGTATTACAAGGACTCGAACTTACGATTCGGCAGAACCACCGTTGACCACGATAAAAAAAATTTGACGAAAGACATAATACCAAAAATATGTCCAGCAAAGTATTGACTTGATACATAATGAGGTATAAATAGGAAAAAAAAGTAAACTATTTTTTTTCATATTTTTTCATTCAATAATCTTTGATTTATTTCGATTGTTTAAAAATTGGCGATTTATAATATTTAACACATTTGAGTAAGTTTTTGCTATGAATCAAATTTATCAAGAACATATATAATATTGAAATTAAAAAAGCTACTTGTATTCAATAAAATGTACATATACAAATACATTTTAAGGAGAGTTTTTAAAAATAAAAATTTAAATTATTTCCCCCATTTTTTCTTTGAAAATTCCCTTAATACTTCTAAAAAGTCCAAAATAATTATTTAAAATCCTCTAGTGCCTAAAATTTTCTTCATTTCTCTAGATAAAATAAACTAAGCTACGTAGAGCTAAATCACAAAACAATGTAAATAAGATGTTATAAATATGAAGTAAGCAAGTGTATACTAGATATAGATAAACTATGTGTTTCGGTTATCTTAAGAAACTTACTTTTTGCTTCTTTGAACATTAAATCGATAATTTTTATTTAGGAGAGTATTATTTGATTTATATATATAAAATCTGTTTTTTCTATGTATTAGTATTTTCAGATTAATTTCTACAAAAATCCAAGTACTTATATATCTTAATTTCAAGTTTCCTTTTAAATATTTTTTAAGAAACCTTTTAGAAAATATTCAGTATTTTTTAATTAAAAATTTCTCGTGTAAAGATATGCCAAATTTTAATTGAAAACATACATTTTTATTCTTGGGAAAGGTAACCTTAGATTAAGTACCGTTAAATTTTCCTGTGAATAACTTCTGATCACAAACTGAGTTCAATGCTAAATATAATAAGAGTTCAAATTTTGATTTTAGAAAATTTTTTCATAATTTTAGTTTTAAAATTTCATTTAGCTCATTAGATTTTATTGCGTTTACTTATAAGTTCTATCCTAATTTGCGAAAAAAAAATAATTCCCTAGTGCTAAAATTTGTTTAAACATAGTTCTTAATTTAGATGTGCTGTCAGTTCCAGTTTTAATCCCAAAATTCCAACAAACGCAGCTCATTATCGTCAGCCCCCCTATTGACAGAAATCAAGAAAATCGAGAAGACCGCGTAAGCGAAACCTGTCACGTGACGTGTAGGTGATACGTCATTTCCGCTGAATGCGCGCCCCGCATCGTCACGATTTTGGCAAAACTCTTCTTCTCTCCTTTGGCACCTCTGGTGAAAAGGCAGAAGCGCTCCTGAAATTCGACAGGTGGCAACTAGAAAAGAGTTTCAGACTTCAACTTTTTTGTTTATTCGACTTAATTTTTTGTTGTGAAAATTTAATCCGAAAAAATTCATGTGAAGAAACTGATGAATATTTTGGGACATGATGCATTGAAGAACTTTGTTAACTGAGTTTCGGAAGTGTAGCTGGGACGGTGCAAAGTTTTTATTGATATTTTGAAGTAAGTTTATTTTAAAGTTTTCTTTTTGAAGTTTGCAGTATTTAGAGATTAGAACACATGAACTTATTTAATAGGTTATTGCTAGAATTATTTTCATCTTTTTTTAGTAAAATAGAATGTCATTCTTCTTTGAAAATAAGAGTTTGAAAAAAAGTTAGAAACTACAGAAAAAACTTTTAAAATTAAATTATTTCATGCTCGTTATCTAAAAATAAGTTGATAAAAAATAAATTTTATTGAATGCAATATTAAAGAAGATGAATATTTAATTATTAGAAGTTAAATATTTAAAAAAACTCAAGATTCTCCCTCACTTGTAATCAAGAAAGAAATGTTGTATAACTTATTTATATAATCTTAAGTTTTGATCTTGAATTAACTTGTGTAAAAATCGAATTTCTGAAGTTATTTTTTTAAATGCATGTAGATTGTATTAGTAAAATAATTTTTTTTATCGTTTACAATTTATAAACTTTTACAGAACAGTACCCATTTTTCTTACTGAAAAAGAAGTTATTAGTTATTAAGTTATTAGTTTAAAAGTTACGTAAAAGTTAAATAGGAATGAGTATAAAATAATTTAAACAGAAAAGTAAAATTAATTATTGAAGACTATTTTTTCATTTTCAATGGAATGTTTTGAGGAGAAAAATATTCCTGTTCTGAATTTCTCGCAGTATCTTTTCAGATGCATTATGCTATTTATACATTTGTAGTAATAAGTAAGAATATTGTATGAAAAGTATGTACAAATTATATATATATACATACATACACATATATATATATAGTATAATAAAATAAAAGTGAATATATATATATATATATATATATATATATTTGTGATAATATCTATATGGGGGTTTTTAATTACAATTTCCATAATCAGAAATAGTTCTTAAGAGTTATGTGTATTAGTTATTCGCTATTTTGCAAGTTTTATATAAAATACTATATGTGAGAATGAAGCATAATTGCTATGTAAAACTGAGTTTCAATTATCTTTCTATTTATGTGTGTTACATTAAGAAATTATTTGTTTATAAAAATGTATTGATAATTTTTCGTTTTCAAATAGAACTTTACATTTTTAAATTATATTTTCTTTGAAGATTAAAATATAGTTTTCATCAATGAGTGAAAAAACAGTCACTGTCCGATATTTATTAAATTTTATATATTTATAAGTATTTCATGAAAATCATGGTTGAAATACTTATTTAAATTCAAAAATATATTTTAAGTAAGAATTGTATAAAGTTTTGTGTGTGATTGCCCCGATCCGCTTAATTAAAACAATTAAGTCTAAAACAAAGCCTTTAGAATGAGAATTCTTTTCGACTTGTGAAAAATATATACTTCAGCAAATTATCTGTTTTTTCATTAGATAGTTTCTTCTTTTTTTACATTTTACAACGACATCAAAATGCACAAAGTATTTAAAGAATGTAAAAAAAGGAAGAAAAATATTTAAGCTGCTTTAAATAAATAAAACATTTAGTTCTCTTTTTAAAAATTTCAGTTGTCTCTTTTGCTAATAATTAGTTCTGATTTATGCGTCTTTACAAAAGCAGACGAAAACAGAACTACAAGCATGCAAACGGAATGCTTAATGCTCGATTGGAAGAAATCAAAGTTCTTTTTCCTCGTGAAAAACCGCAAAGAATGCACAATCAGTAAAGGATGAGCGGCAGAAAACTTTCTAAGTAGCGTTCTTCGTGAAAAAAGGGCTGTAACAGGATTTCTACTAGAGTTGAAAGTTTGTTTATTTTTTCGTGTTGTCGACGGAACATTTTTTGCCACGCACCAGTCTTTGAAAAAGAGTATTTTATTTTAATTTTAACCAGAAATTATTTTCAAGTATTTGGTTTTGTGTGCGAAGAATTCTCTGTAGAAATGTCTTGGTTAAAACTTTTCACATTTGATTTTTTCCTGCATAAGATTCAGTCATTTTAGTGAAATGAGTGCTGATTAATTTAATAGAATATTGAAATTAAGAGAAAAATCAGATGTATTAAAAAGGAGAATATTTAAATAATAATTATTAATGCATTAAATACTCTAAGATATATTTCAATTTAAAACAAAAATTGGGAAGATTTCATCTTGAATGAGACAATGAAAGACTTTATTATTTTGATTTGCAGTTATTTTTATGAATTTAGTTTCATGTAAGAAAATTTTGTAAATTTGTCATTGTTAAATAGTTTACACACACACAATTGACTTTTTCTGTTGAAAAAATAATCAGTCATTTTTTTTTAATAGAAAGACTTTTTGTTTAAAAAAAGTCAGTCAATTCCTAGAAGAGAATGTTGAAATGAGCTAAAATAAATATGTATGTGTGTAAAAGTAAAATAATACAGTACAGAAAATTACGATTTATTTAAATAATAATTAATAATGTCCAAATTGTTTCAGATCTGTCAGATTTGTGAACGCGTAGACTTGGGATATTATATTCTGTATCAATTTCTGAAGGAAATATTTTGTTTTAATTTGTGTCAGTTTTTATTTTCACGCACACACACATTTAATTGTGAATGTAAAAAAAATTTGTTTATATATATTTTGTTACAGAGAGCACACATTTTTGGGATTGTTTTAATACTTATCAAAATATCATCTCCTTCGTGAAAAACCTCGTTGAAAAATCCTGAATCAGAGATGGATTTTAATTACAAAACAATAAATAAATCATGAAAGTAGGAAAATTGCTTTTAATGTGAATAATAATTTTAAAATCAAAGAACTATACTGCTATAATAAAATGGAATTTACAATACTTGTATCTATCATAGTATGAAATCTTTGAATAAGAGTAAAATATATGAAAAGAAGCAAACATTGAGCCTTGATCCTTATCTGATAATAATTAATACAAATTCTTATTTTTCCTATACATGGAATTATGAAAAATATTGAGTGTACAAAATTGCAACATTTCGGTAGCATTCATTTTTATATTTATCAAATCTGTAATTTTTGTCGAAGTGTATGAAATACATTTCACAGTTTTTATGTAGACAGATTTAAATAAGTTTTCCATCATTTTCGTAACCCGCTGAAATTTTGTTCTTTAATGAAAGTTTGCAAGAGGTGTTTAGGCAGAACTGGTAGCAGAAAAAGAAATTTACAAATTTTAATTGAAATAAAACTGGAACACACACACATAAAATGCTTTTCGTGAAATCTGATAAATTGAGTCATCTCCACTCTCACTTCAACACAGGTGCAGTTTTATTAAGCTAAGCAATGTTACAAAATTTCATAATTATTTTAGAACATTTTTGTCAATTAATTAGTGAAAATAGATCGTAATTAAGGGGAACAGTATGATTCAATTGACAAAAATCGGTCAAAAAATCAAATCTAATTTTTCTATAGCTTAAATTATTCTTTATATACTTTTGTATAACCTCACAAAATTTGAAAATTCTTAACTTAAAAAACGCAGAATTAGGATAGCTTTTACATTCATTTTTATTCACGTCCCTATGGCAAATCAAAACTTTAAACTTGCTTATCTCAGAAAGGTAAAATAACTAGTTTGTCTTCATTTAAAATACTAAGGCTTTTTTTCTATTGAGCTTAAAGCTTTGAATTTTTTTTACCTATTGTTAATAGTACATGTAACATAAGTTGGTATGCATTTTTGAATCAAAGCAATATTTATTTTTTAAAAAAATAATTGAAGTTAGAATTTGCAAAATTTTTAAGGAATTTTCAATAACGATTCATAAAAAGAAGTATTGTACAAATACCAATCGTGTTATCGTAAAACCCATACCAACTTTTGTTATACATAGTTTGACGTACTTGTGAATGAAATTTTATATATGTACGTCAATTTTTGTAGAAGTAATATTTTGAAAACACTTCACAAATTTTGAGTTTTTTCCTTAAAAAATTAATTGGCTAGCCTTTTATGAAATGTTGAGCACAAAATCTGTTTTACATAGTATACACACATAGGAGGCAACTAAAAAAAAATTTGAAAATTCTTAAATTAAAATTTTTTGCTTAAATCGTAACATGTGTCCTTAAAATGAAGCTGATATCAAAAGGAAAAAAATATTCCTGTTTCATATTTCAAAATTTATTTAAGCGTTTTTTATATACAGTCTTTGACGGGGGGGCGAGAAAGTCACACAGTTGAATGTCTGCTTAATGTCGGGAGAATTATGAGATCGACCTTCGCTACTTTCAAAATTGGGGACTAGTGCAAATTAAATTAAACTAGTCATCACACTCGTTATGTGATACGATGATTTAGTTAAAAAAGAGGCACTAGACCCCAGGAGTTATTTTAGTAACTAGATCATGGCTTAGAATTGGGCTGCGGTAGCCCAGTGGTCAAGGATCATGGCAGACATGTCATGAGTTAGAGCCCAGTACCACTGAAGACCCACTGTGTAGGGGGGAAATGCAGTTTAAATCTGTTGAAGCTCAAACATCCTCTCGTTGGTGGAGCGTGGAAGTTTGGAGAGGGGTGACATCTCAGGTGTCATCCTCGTCACTTTACCATGGTTCAAAATTACGTGATCCATCGCCACAAGCCCTCGTGTTTCTGAACAGTGCGACGTTAATATTCACTCACTCATGGCTCAGAATTATAGTTTGATCACAAATAGACAGTCGTGTGAATAAAATGAGACTAAATGAAAAAAAACTAAACCTAATTTTTATATTTCATGGAAATTACCATATAATCGTACTATATAAAATTAGTTTAAAGTTTTGGACTTAATGGTTTAAAAATCAATAAGTCAATTGATTTTTACTCCACAGTTTTTTTAGACTGAGTTCTTGAAAACTTTTTGAACATCTTTGAATTTGAATCTTTTTTGAATGCTTTTAAACTTGAGACTGAGTATGGTATGTTTAGTATTGCTTTATTTACCAAGATTTTAAAATTATTGATGCAGACATTTTGAGAAAAAATAATCCTTTCTAAAAGTTTAATTAACTATTGGTCTTTCAAAGAATTTACTGGGCTTGATTGATAGCGCATTAACTTCTTGTTTAAAAGTTCCGTGTGGGCTATTGGAGACGGAAATCGTTTTGTTGAACCTCTCCTGGTGAGCAAAAAATAAGTGAATGATGGAAAACTAATTAAAGGATTGAATTAAAACTGAAAACGATTATGAAGAATAATTTGAATTAAATCTACTTAGCATCTAGTGGTAATGGATCTTGGAATTTTGGTCAAGGGTCGAGAAAAAAAACCCCATCTTATAGCAGATATCTCCTCTGGACTTCAATATCATACCATGTCATGATTCCTAGGTCTTGTTTAACGCATCGTTACTTTCATTATTCTGATTGAGAAGTCCTTGATGAAATCCGGATGTTCAAATGACGAGGATGACGCATCAGCTGGTGGTTCATACAACACATGTCTACGTTATGCTGCTTGAGAAATTTGGAACTCAATTCGATTTAAAGTGTACTCGTTGCTGTTTCAAACTAAAGGTGTAGTAGCGCAGTCGTTATCGTCCCGATAACGTGGCAACGTTGTCGAGTCATAGGTTCGAGTCCTAATGCAATTGAAGACCCTTCATGTAGAGGGGATGAAGCCCATTAAATTTGTCGAGGCTAAAAGCTTTCGCATTGTCATGGTGTGGAAATTTGGAGAGTGTTTTGCTAGCTTAGGTTTCGCTCTAGTCAGTTGAGTGACTCAAAATTATATCCGTCACCAATAGCTCTCAAGCATCTTCGACGTTTGACGTTAGTAAGAAAAATCGAAATCAATCCACACCAATTATTTTTATGAAATTTGACCCAAATAGTTATGGACGTGAACTAGCAATCGTTATTTTTTTGTTGAATAGTGGCTCTAAATCCTGGTACCACTCAGACAATGACAATCGTTAAGTGTATCGAAGTCCCCACGTTTACATAGTGTTAAAGTCTGGAGAGCGGGATGACAGCTCAGGTATCGACCTCGTCCTTTGACTGCAACTTAGAGTTACGAGACCCGTCACCAGTCCAGTAGTGTTTTTAAGGCTTCTGCGTGTGACATTGATAAAACAATCTTGCAAAATTAAAAAAAACAAACATGCTGAAAACTAAAAAAACATGCTAAGCTTGTTGTTTCTAAGGCAAGAAAGCGACTCTCCATTCTTAAAAGATTGACCGGAGTTAAATGGGGATGCAATAGGGATACCTTAAATACAACTTACAAGACATATACACTCTGTCGCAAAAAAATATATGCACCCAGAAGAAATCAAGCTACAATCACGAAACTCGGCAAGAATGTAGTCTGGTAAGAGATATGCAAATGATTAAAATTTCGAAGCCAATGAGACAAGGCTAAGTGTGCTATGCGCATATTAGTTGCGCAACTGGGAGAGTTTAAAAGCATGAGTACGAGCGCCGTACGGCTATCCAAACGAATCTGATGACTTTGATAGACGATATTGAGACTTAGGATGCCTCTAAGACGTAACCGGCGGCAGTACGAGCAGCTGACGGACTTTGATAGGGGCCGTATAATAGGCCTCAGAGAAGCAGGTTGGTCGAATAGACGTATCGGCCGCCACCTCGGTCGGAGCGATATGGTAGTTGCTCGGTGTTGGCAACAGTGGATCACAGAAGGTAGAGTGTACCGTCGCGGAGGGTCAGGACGTCCCAGGAACACAAATGATCGCGAGGATCGTGCAATCAGAAGAGTGGCCACTTCGGCACCAACAACGTTGCTAGCATCGATTCAACGCCACTTACCTCCTTCCAGACATCCAGTGCCATCAAGAGAAACCATAAGGAGACGACTGACCGAAGTTGGCTTGAGGAGCCGACGTCCGCTAAGACGCTTACCACTGACCCCACATCATAGGCAGTGTCGACTGGATTTTTGCCGACCTCGGGCAACTTGGAGTGTGACAGACTGGAGACGTGTCATCTTCAGTGATGAATCCCGATTCAGTCTCAGTGCTGATGACCACCGCACACGTGTCTGGAGGCGCACCGGCCAGCGGTCCGATCCGGCATTTATTGTCGAGCGGCATACAGCAATTTCACAAGGTGTGACAGTGTGGGGAGCAATTTCTTGGGACACACGATCATCTTTAGTGGTCCTTCAAGGCACTTTGACAGCTCGCAGATACGTGGACGATATTTTAACGCCGATTGTGCTTCCCATGCTATCAAGTCGCCCAGGTGCCATTTATCAACAGGATAATGCTCGTCCACATACTGCGCGACTCTCCCAACAATGTCTTCAAGGATATGACGTCCTACCATGGCCTGCCAGGGCACCAGATCTTTCGCCAATAGAGCATGTCTGGACGCGCTGGGAAGGCAACTGCAGCCGTCCCGAGATACAGGAGAATTAACTGCGCAGATGCAGAGACTATGGCAGGATCTTCCACAGGGAGTCATAAGTGATCTAATTGAATCGATGCCACGCCGAATTTCGGCTTGTATAGCTGCCAGAGGTGGCTTTACTACTTACTGATTTTTAACCTTTTGCAAGCTGTAACCGCTTAATAAAATGATATCTTGTTCTGAATTTTTAATCATTTGTTTATTTTCATATACACTACATGCATACCAAATTTCGTGAATGTAGCTCAATTTCTTCTGGGTGCATATATTTTTTTGCGACAGAGTGTATTCAACCAGTTCTAAATTATTGCAATGAGGTGCTAATCTCTGCTTCAGAGAATGTTAGAAAACTTCTTGACACTTTCCATAACCAAGCCCTTCGCATGATCACTGGCGGAGTTAAAACTACTCCAGTACTTGCCATGCAGTTACTTTGCGACCTTCAGCCATTCACTAATATAATTGAGAAGAATGCTGCGCTATTCTCTTCAATAGACTTATTAGACTCCCAAATAATTCATTCTGGCGGGACTATGATTCCGATGGAGGACGTAATCTTAAGACTCAAAAGGGCTTTATTCAATGTGTTCGTGAGAACATTCAATATAAAGTCATTAATGATGTGCCCTTTGAATTACTGTCTTTTGCTAACCCACTCGACTACGCAATACTCGACATCAGATTGGACCTTGTTCTGAATGTGAGAAAACGTAATCTAAGTCCAACTGCTCTTCACGCTATAGCTTTGGAAACTATCAATACCCGCTTCCTACCGGAGGAGTGGCTTCACATTTACACAGATGGCTCACTCTTGGACTTTGCCCAAGGTGCTGGCATTGGTGTTTTTAGTCACCTCTTCTCCTTCTATTTACATGCCGGCTCTTTGACAACTCACTTTGATGGTGAGGTTGAGGCGATACATATAACCCTTCAGCAACTTGCTGTTCGTCTTCCCCCCATTGAAAGAGCTGTAATTCTTTCAGATTCTACTTCTGCCCTTCAGGCTTTGTCCAACTATGAGAATAATTGTTTACGTGTGCAGAACTGTAGAGAACTCCTGGGAAAGATGAAAGGAAAGATCGTCTTTCAATGGGTACCATCCCACTGTGGTCTTTGGGGAAATGAGAGGGCGGACTTTTTTGGCAAAAAAGGGAACGGGTATCCTTCAGAACTTTCGAAGAGACCTGACACTTCATTCTGCCAAACTGGAAATTAAAAGGATTTTTAGGAAATCATTTCGCCTTACATGTTCTCGTGTTGCTCGTGATAAGCCTTGGAGTACACTATGTAAGAAATCCCACGGTATTCCAAGTTCTCCTCGTGCTGTTGCTGTGGCTAAATTTAGACTTTTAACCGGACATGACTGCCTTTGTGCTCATCTGTTTCGTTTTAATTTAGTGACTTCACCTATCTGCGTTTTGTGTGACACTGGACAAGACATGACTGCCGCTCATTTGGACGAGTGCTCTGCACTGAATGATCTTAACTGCATTGTAAAAAGGTATTGGAGAGCCCGTTGCCTAATGACCTGATGGTAAATGGCCTGGCATTTGTAAAATAAATAATAAAATCTTGCAAAATTTGAAAATGTCATTAAAAGTTTGTTGAATTAATGTCACAATAGAATTTTACACAGGGGTAATGATACATAATAATTTCGAATCACAGTCAAATGACGTCACCGACATACGAATTTATAACTTTTTTCAGGATTCCAGACCTTGGGAGGGTTTTGACTTGTAATTCTGTTTAATATGGATCAATTTTCTTTAGGACAGGATTTTAAGGGATGCAGAAGTAGAATTCATGGTGGTACTTGAATACTGCTAGTTACTATTATGCGACCATGAATTTTCGGTTCCCGTAGTCTGAGAAATCAGAAGAAAAAATAAATTAAATTACGCCTTTGTCAACTGATTGCTAGTAGTCAATTCTTGTTTATCAAAATCAAAACTTTTTTACTACAGATTTGATTTACTTAATTTCCCCCCTTCACATTAGTTTAGTTTTAAGAACATTTATACGAGATCTTCAAATACTGTAACTGTTCTATTTCTCATGTCAACTTTTATATTTTAAATCTGTTACAAATTTTAATACACTATAAACTATTACTATTTACATATTTAACGAATTATTCACTTTTGAGACGTAGAATAGTTCGATTTAAACGAATTTTTCTTGTCATATGCGTTAAAAAAAAGTGCGTGTTTTTTTTGTTCTTTTTCGCCACATTTTTCGTGTCGATAAAATTCGAGTTCCTTCGCTATAAATATTTTCAAAGTTAAAAGAACCGTTAAAGAAAAGGCTTTGAAAATCAAAAATCATTGCGATTTACTTAAGTCTCAGTTTTCTAGGAGCGAAAGAAAGGTAAGAAAATGCTTGAAGGGTGTTTTCTTTCTAATGCGTTGTTGTTTGTATACGTGGCGTTTTCCTTTCTTGTGAAGGAGCATTGTAATAACTTCTTTGTCGTCAACTTTATCACTTCACTTCACCAGGAAAGCGTTATTTTACTTGGGATATTCAGGGGTCACAGTCAAACGGCTTTGTCAGTATGTAACATACGAAAATGGTGTATACACCCATTTCCAAGTAGATAGTTTCATTTTTAAGTTGCTTTTATATTCAACGAAGTATATTTTGCTTTATAATTACTACATGCGATATTGATATTCTTCAATATTACGAGCCTTCTTACCGAGCTTTTCATATTAGAAATGTTTTATTATTTTATTCATCTCTGGTAAAAATGAAGATATTTAAAAGATAAATGATTTTTTACATTATGATTATTGTCTATTAGGGAATTATCATTAGTAAAATGCATTATATCTAAATAATTATAAAAAATAATTATATCTTCTAAAAATATTATTTTCTTTTATCATTCTACTTCATAATTATTCATTGAAAAACATTTACTTTATTTGCGTCTAAAATTAAACATTTGACTGGTTAATGTATTAAATTGTTCTTCATCGACAAAGCGCATTGAGAATCAGTGAAAATATTAAAATTAGTTCTAAAGCATTAAAAGCCTAATTTATTGGTAGAAATGCCGTCATGGGAAGACAAAGTGATTTCCAGCAATGTTTGTTTTTTTTGCATACATTAACTTAGTAGCACTTTTAAATATGAGCAATATATATAAATTAAACCCTCATCAGAAGTAAGACAAAAACACATTCCGCATTTTGTGACAATATTGATAATTTTAAGGGTTAATAAAGAGATTTAACATGAATTACATGCCGGAACAATCAAAATCAATTATAATTATTAGTGTGAACGTAAAGTTTCAGAATACAGTTCTAACGTTATTATTCATAGAAACATTTTTTTCCACGACTCTTGGAATATTAATTCCAACATTATGATAAATATCTTCGAAAGTTCTTAATTTTGGTAGGAATGGAAAATGCTACTTTGTGCAAAGTTTTATTTATAAATAGTAAAAACGAAAATGTTAATTGGAGTGCAACAGTCTTAATCTTGACTGCTACTGAAGACTCCCCTTACTCTCCTGCGCATGCGTGTGTGGCTCTTAGATACCTTAGTCATCTTGGTTTCCTTACAATTTGGTTCTTTCTAGAAATTTGCCGACCACTGTATTAAACTATCATTATGGATAACTTTCATATAACACAGCCTTCATGGAACATTAGTTTTTATTCTCACATGATTATAGAATTCTGAAATTATTCATGAAATCTCTTATGGCAAATAAAAACAATCTGAATTAAAGTTAGCTCTCTGCGAATATCGCATAAGTGGATAAATTCCTTTCACACACAAATCCTTATGAGTTTCCTATTAACAATAAAGTCTTGACTAAAAAAAATAACTTAAAAGGAGCAGCAACTAATCTCAATGATACTAAATTACAAATACACAAAAATAGGTTACAGAATCTCTACGTGTTTGGTGGTGTGTATCCCACGATAACGCAATGTCTTCGCCTGAGTTCAAGACTAACACAGGCAATTGTAGACCACACTTCTGTTGTAACATTTGAAATGACTCGTTACAACTCTAAACAAAAAGGGGCGATTAGTAGGTTACAAGTCGAATACAGAAATATTTATTAACAATAGACAGAAATTGTACGAAAGGGAATTAAGAGGCATAAATGCCTATTACATTTCGATATAATCACCAAGTCAATTTAGATATTTATCAGAACGCAGAACCAACTTGTTTAATCCAACTTGGTAGAAATCAGGTACCTGTCCATTGAGCCAGGTCTAGGTGGATGTTTCCACAACGCTGTCTTGGAATATCGCAGCACATCAGAAACGATATGCTGCACGCTACCATAGCTCAGTCCCAGCACTGACATCACTCAGAGTTACCCGTTGTTCATTTTGAATTATTTCTTCAATTCGTGCCTTGAAGAACTTGGCCGGCCGATCCCTGCCATACTGCGGTTTTCGACATCCTGTCTGTCTGATTGAAAAGAGTGACACCATATTTCGCTGCATGTTGTGTGCTCATTCCTTCTTCACCATAAACTCCCTCGATTTGACTGTGAATGTCACATGGGAAGACATTCGTTGCCCATAAAAATCGAATCACGACTCTCCCTTCTAAACGAGATCAATTTCCTAAGCGTCTTGCCATTTCAATCGTTCTGAACCGTCTGGGTGCTTTCACTACTTACCTGCAAACCAGTTGTATGACAAGTAGCGGAATTTGTCTCCACTATGAGGAAACAATTTCTCCCCAAAATGTAATTTTCAAATGTTACGGCTTGTAACCTTTTTTAATGATCATACCTCGTACAAACTTAAGTAGGCGTCACTGTGGTAACTGTAACGTTAAGAGAGTGAATGCTGAATTTCTTTGTACTACCCATTTGCTATCGCATTGCGTCTGGTTTGTAGAGGGGTGCCAGCTTGGGTGCCAGTCAGACTCAAAATTACGAGGTCTCATTAATAGCCCTCGTGTTTCTTTGTAGTGCAACATTAATAAGCACTCCCGTTGTTTCTCTTCAAACAGGGGGCTGCGGTAGCCCAGTGGTCAAGGTATCGGATCATGGCAGGCATGCCATGAGTTCGAGCCCAGTTCCACTAAAGGCCCGCCGTGTGGGGCAGCGATGCCCATTAAATCTGTCGAGAGATGAAATGTTCTTCCGTTGGTGTGGTATGGTAGTTAGGAGAGTGGGTGCCAGATCAGGTGTCATCCACGTCACTTGACCATGGTTCAAAATTACGTGGTCCGTAGCCAAAAGCCCTCGCGTAGCTGAACAGTGCGACGTTAATATTCACTCACTCTCTTCAAACAGGCATGGTCGCGGTAGCTGAGTGGTCATGGTCGCGAATTTATGGCTGGAGTTGTCGAGTCGTGAGTTCAAATTCTAGAGGGTCTAAAGACATGCTGTGTAGAGAAGTGGAAGTATGTGAAATTTGTCAAAGCTCAAATTTCTCCCGTTGGGATGGTATGTAAGTTTGGAGAGGGTGGTGCCATCTTAGGTGTCACTCTTGACATTTGAACATGGTTCAAAATTACGAGGTCCATCATCATTAGCCCTCTCACTTTGCCTTAGAGTGCGAAGTACATTAAAAACAATCAAACAGGCGAAAAATAAATAATTGATTAATTCTATCTTATATTGTTTCTTCAGAAAATTAAAACATAGGTGCATAAGTCAATTCAAATTTAACTCTATTTTTCAATTCCTACTATTAGCTCACTCTCTATTTATGTATTTTTTTTATCTAAGAGGAATTTTCAATCCTTAATAAAATACATTTTAAAGCACTCAATTGAGCTGAAATTCTATATACATGATTATTTTGGATGACAATACAATAATTTAATTATAATTAATAAAAATTAATGGATTTAAACTAATTATTCAAAGAATTACAAATTCAGTCACGTTGGCATAATTTTTGGCGACTTAGTTACCCTTTTGGTAACTTGTGTCAAAACTTTAAAAGATTTTTTTCTCGCGTTTTAAAGCATTCAGTTGAACTGAAATTTTATATACACGATTGTTTTGGATAACAATACGATACTTTAATGATAATTAATAAAAATCAGTTACTACTTAATGTTGTGATTCTGTCCAATGTATACACATATGTATATTAATTGTAACTATTTAATAAAAATTAGCTAAAATAAAGTTTTTCTTTGTTGATCTAAGTAGGAAATGCCTTAAATTTTTTTTTTATATTTTTTTTATACTTGTTTCATTACTAGATTGAGTGGATATCACATACATGATTCCAAAAGTATCCAATTAGAGAAATACGATTGTATAAGTATTAGTAGAGCAATCTGGATTATAACACACTCACAGGAAATAATCGCTTTTATTTATAAGGGCATTCCTTTAATTATAGAAAATAGTACAAATTCTTAGCTTCCAGAACCTTAAACTTACAATTTGTTTTCTAGCTCTGTATTTAATATTACACAAGTTCATGTTACATGACATTTTTTTGAGAACTTAATTACAGTGTTATTAAAACGGTTGTCTTGTATTCTTTCTCGCCTGATATATTGAATTTTCTTCCAAATAGAATATTGATCATTCTTACTAAATTAAAACTTTCCAAGCAGCTTATTGAGAAAATAATATAGAACCAACTCACCTCTTCAACTTATGATCATTTCTATTTTTTTATGGGTATTATAGGATTAAGTTAACTTAAATCATGAACTTAAAGTAACACATTTTTCAACTTAGATATATGTTAAAGATATTCTTAAGAATAGAAAACTTTATTCGTGATGGAATTTTATTGTACTGAAATTATATAGATCAAATTGTCATGAGTTGTTTTTTTAATTATTATTATTTTTTATTTTTAATGTCACAGAAAAGTATTTTAAAAGAAAATGAAATGTATGACTTAAGATTTTTTTAAAGAGAAAGGATTTAAATTTTTTTTTATAGATCTTTTTTTCAAAATTTGATCATGTTTCACAATCGAGTATTCACAAAATATATTTTCGCTCAATAATGCAATGATATGTAGATGGCAAAGTTCCCATACTGCAAAGGTTAAGCATTTTCAATAGTTTTACTACTAATATTGATTATGTCTGGACAGCAAATAAAAAACTTTTTAGCTTTTAAAATATAAATTGGTTGAAAGAAAAAAAAGTTATGTATCATTCTACTATATATATATATTATGAACTCAAATTTTAATTTTTATTGCTGCGTGAATGTATATATTAAAAAATATATTTTATGATCTTGTTAAGTTTTACCATCCAGCGAAAGAAATAGTTGTGGGGATTATATAATATGTGAATATACACATATATATAATCTACAGAAACAAGAAATAAATCTAAATTTCACAAATGCTCAGTTGTAAAATAATTATGTTTATATTTATTCTATGATGAATGCTTTTTCTTTTATTCTTTCCACAATTATTTCAGCAAAAATTTAACCTTCGAATTATTCTCAAAATTATATTTTTATCTGAGAAAAGTAGTGGTTGTGTTTGGTATAGCCTGTACTGACGGATATAACACTGGAATTATAGAAATAGATGACGAGATAGTTTTTGTGGTTATTTTCGAGCAATATTTAAGCCTAGAAGTTCAACAAATAAAATTATTTTTAGCAAAATTTTAATTTGCTTTTAAAAAAATGAAGTATTTTTTTAATTCTCCCTTGCAAATATGTTATTGAACAGAAATTTTAATGCTGGAGATGTTAAATTATTGAGAGAAAAACGGTGACAATAAAATAGGTTTTGCACTGAATTAAAAGTATTTCAAACTAACGTGGTAAAATAAAAAATAAACAAACATTGGAGTTTATTGTTAATCAAATTTAAGAAAGTTTTATAATCATTCGGAAGTAGTAAGTACATTCAGTTTCGTGCACAAGATTTTGTGATGTAATTTTAAGTTATATTTATAGAATATTAATTTTCTTCCTTTTATAAATTAAATTAATTTTCTGAATAAGTAAATAACCCGTGCCACGCACGCATGCATGCACATTCCTCAGAATATCATTTCCGTACAAAAGAGTTTTTTAAAGTGAAGAAAGTGTAGAGGTGTGTTGTGTGTGTGTGTGGCTTATATACGGATTCGCTAATCTCGGGAAAAACGTATCCAAGCCATGCAAAATCAATATTAATCTTAACTTTTTGTATGTTTTTAGAAAAAGAAAAGTCTCTCTCTATATATAAAATCCTTCAAAATCAGTGTAAAATTCCGAATTTAAGAATAGTTCGTAAAAATCACTTTTAATCATTAGGAGGTCTGAACTTGTAGTTTGAAATTACCATGTACAAATTTCTCCTCCCCGTTCCTTTTCCAAAAAAAAAAAAAAAAAATAAATAAATAAATGAGAAAATTGAAAACGGTGCAAAAAATAAAATTAACGAATGAATAGAAAAAAAATATGTTAGTTTCAGATATAGTGTTAGCAGAAATAAAACTATCGTCGTTGGCGTCTGGCATTTTAGTATACAGAAATTTGATTGAAAAAAATATTCCATCCGTTTTAGTCATTTGTAAACATTTTTGTCCTCGTGTAAATATGTTGACAATTACTGGATTCCCTCCCTCTTATTTGGCTTATATATGGGTTTTGAATTTTGGGTGAATTTTTAAAGAAAAAACACACTCTCATCTTATACATCGATCGGCTTTTATTCGGAAATACAGTTGAACCTGTTTTTATGCGGTACCTATCTACCGCATAAAAAAACCGAGCAAACAAATATTCAAAAATTTCATAAATTCTTACATATAACAAACTAATTCGTGGAAATACTACAAAAAACTTTTTTTTATGCGGTGGATAGAGACTGCAAAAAAAAGTCGCATTTATAAAATATGCCAATTATTTACGAAATTTATGTAACAGTACTTCCATAACAAAATAAATAATTAAATATTACACATGGAAACCTTTTAAAAACATATAGTTTCTCATTGTATATACGGATAAGTCTTTAAAATGCACATACATAATTTATCGCTACTCATCGTAACCCAAATTCCTGTAATGAATAAGTTCAAAATCGCTATCGTCACTTGAAGGTACAATTTCAATTGATTTATTTTTTGCCAACTTAAAGTAAGAGATAAGTTTTTGTGACGAGAAGGACGGGTGGTCAGTTGCTTGTAAATGTCACGATAACCAGATATACATGATTAAAGCCCTTTTTGGAATTCTATACTCCTTCCTTAAATTGTATCTATTTTAAGAAAATACTTTTCCAATTTATTGGAAAGCTGGATCCCTGCATATTTTTACTCGCTCTCAAAGAACCTAGCTTTTTGTCCGTCTTCATAATTTATCAAATTATTGATAATGTCACTGTCATTGAAAGTTTTGTCTTCAATCAAGCGTGGGCTGCTGGAGTGTTGAGAGAAAGCAACTGAATGCGCATTGTTGGGTGACTGTTTATAATAAACGAACAGAGCGTCTTGAAGTGTCTATATTTCAGTAGCGTAACGTACACCCCCCATCACGGGGAAGACAGCACTCTAGGGGCCCAAGGCGTGACACTTACGCTAAATACGTATTTACCCAATTTATAAAATATTAAAGGCAAAATATGACCTTCAGGGAGGAGGGGGTCATAACATTCTCCATTACACCACTGGTAAATAGATAGAAAACATTACAGTAGAGCGAAAGCCTGTCACGGGGGAAGAACTCTAGGAGCCCAAGACTTGAATAACGCGAAATACGTATTTACCCAATTTATAAATCATTAAAGGGCGAAACCTGACTTTCAGGGGGGACGGGTGTCGTAATACTCTTCGTTACGCCACTGGTAAATAGATAGAAAACATTACAGTAGAGCGAAAGCCATTGAGTCCTGTCACGGGGAGTACTCTAGGAGCCCAAGGCTTGAATAACGCTAAATACGTATTTACCAAATTTATAAAATATTAAAGGCGAAACCTGACTTTCAGGGAGGACGGGTGTCGTAATATTCTTCGTTACGCCACTAGTAAATAGATAGAAAACATTAGAGTGGCGCCAAAGCTATTGAAATTCATACACCGCATGAAAAATATCGCACAAAAAGGAAATCGCATAAAAAAGACCGCACTAAAACAGGTTCGACTGTACATGATACTTGTGCATTTCTAATGGAGTATTACCTTATAATACACTAACTATTATTAACTATATTTGAAAGATGAATAAGCATTTTTTTTTTAAATCGGAAATTTTATTTCCCTAAGCAAACTTTTGCATGCATATATATTTTATTAAAATAACCATATTTTTTGCTGTCTACGTAATCAATTACACTTTTTCTTACTTTCCTGTGATCAATGAAATTTTAGTTGTATCTCGGAGCTAAAACCATAATCCTGGAGACATGTTTGAGTTTATTTGAAACTTAAATGTTTCTGTTATGAATTTTAAAATTATTAGATATTCCACGGAGATAAGATATGTGCCGTTTTGAAGAATTTTCTTTTTCAAATGACGTTTCAACTTCGATATACAGTCTGGATTTCACCAAAACCAATATGTTGTACTTTTCACATACGAAGTTAAGGAAAACGTGCTTTCGATGTTCTATGCTTACAGTAGTGTTCCGATGTGTGATTACAATTTTTTATTAGAAATTATTCTTTTTACTTGGTGCCGAAATTGGTTTTTGGTTCAAAATAACTGAGTGGTGAGGCTGTCATAGATCAGTCTTTACTTTGTTTTCTTTTCTCTTTTCGAAGAAAAATTTATTATGTGACCTACCTACCACGGGCCTAAAATTTCCGGTGGAGAAAATATTTTATGTACTATTTTAAATTTATATATATAATCTGTACAAACCAACGGTTATCTCAGAGTCGGTTGTAATTGAAACGAGTAAACAAAAAGAGAGTATCGAGTACAATACCATGTAGAGCAGTTCTAAAGCGTTTCTTATGCAATTTTATTACTATTGCTTATTTGTAGGAGATTATTAAATAATTAATTATTATATTATTATTGAATATTAAAACTTGAATTTAACTTTTTTTTTATTCCTTACATAGTGTAATATTTTGTGGTAGGTATTTGATTTAAAAATATTAAAGCTTTTCAACATTACAAAATATATATAAAAATAAGACATTTATATAGAAGAGTATTCAGTATGTGATAAGAAATTTTTGTAACTGAAAAACAAACATATGAAAACAGATAGAGAGCTATATACAACAAGTGAATTAGAGCCATAGAGGGATAGGGAAGATGAAAATATAATATAAATAAGTGTCGAAAGGAGAAAAGAGTTTTATTGGCATTCGAAAGTGAGACAGATATAAAGAGGATCAAAGCATCGAAACTGAAGCTAATGGAACAGTTTATGGACGGAAATTAGAAACTTGGTGAGACACCAATACTTAATATATTTAGAGATATGTAAAGCCCAACAGAATATGCTAAACGACATGTAATCAAAAGACAAATAAAGAGTGCTTTCTCTTATTGATAACATCGTATAATAGATTATACTCTCAGGAACATTGAAAATAGCGACCCAAGAAGGAAACTAAGTACAATCGCGAAACTTTGCAAATAAGTACAGCGTAATGATATGCAAATGATCCAAGTTTTGTGCCAATACGCACGCTCATACAAGCCTAAGTGGCGCTACAATCAGGAAAAGGGTGCTATAGAAGCCAGCGCAAATTCGAAAATTCATAAGCGTGACGATTACCCGCCGATTGTAGGAAGACTTTGGTAAGCGAAACATGCCAGGTAAACGTGCTAGAAGACATTTCTCACAGTTAAGCGAGTTTGAGAGAGGCCTGAGCATCGGGATGAAAACTGCAGGCTGATTGACGCGCCATGTTGCTGGCCAGGTGGATCGTTCGGAGTGTGCCGTTAGAAATTGTTGGGAGCAGTGGACACGAGAAGGTACCCACGCGCGGAAAACCGGGTCTGGAGTGACCAGGAAGACCGCGAGGAGAGAGGATCGAAGGATCATGCGGCAAGCACTTGTGGACCCCACAGTGACTCGTTCAACGATACGAGCAGGCGTAGGCGTAGCAATTGTTCCACAAACAATTTCCAGACACCTTGTAGAAGCAAATCTTAAATCCAAGCGCCCTTTCCGTGCACTTCCTTTAATACCGGAACAACGGCAACTGCGTTTACAGTGCTGCCAAGCCAGATCAATGTGGAATGTCACAGATTGGCAAAAGGTTGTGTTTAGTGATGAATCCCGGTTTGTTTTGGGGACAGATGATAACCATGTACGGGTGTGGAGGCGCCCTGGTGAGCGGTACAATTCCCCCCACATTGTTCTACGTCACACTACCCGCACAGCTGGTGTAATGGTCTGGGGGGCATAGCCTATGATAGCCGGTCCGCTTTAATTGCGATGCGTGGAACCTTAACGGGCCAACGTTACGTTGATGATATTCTTCGACCCCATGTAGGCCCTTTCCTGAATGGTCTCCCAGGGACAATTTTCCAGTAAGATAATGCTCGTCCCCATACAGCAAGAGTTGCTCAAGACTTCCTACGTCATTTTCAGACTTTTCCATGGCCGGTCCGCTCCCCCGATTTTTCCCCTGTTGAGCACGTGTGGGATCAGGTAAAACGGCAGATGCCATCGTGTCACTCTGTACATGATTTAGAGTTGGCTGTTCAAGATTTGTGGGCTCATCTGCCTCAGGACAACATAAGGTGTCTAATCAACTCAATGCCGACCGTGTGGCGGCATGAATTGCAGCTGGAGGTGGTCCAACACGCTATTGAAGTTACCCAGTATATGTGTCGTTGCACACTCTGTATTCGATTAATTGCCTTGTTTTTGAGATCAAGTGAATCTCTCATCTGTGTCATTATGTGTATTAAATTTCATTTCAATCCGATGCTTTCTTCTTGGGTCGCTATTTTCAATGTTCCTGAGTGTATTATAAAATGTACGATAGAGAAGATGCATTTAGGGTGTTGGGAACTAAGTGATCAAATTGTATGAAAATTCTTCATTTTATATATATTTTGCAATAAATCAAGCACTATTTGCGTTGAATATAATGGAGTTGATAATTCTTTTAATTCCCGGTCAATTTGACCGAGCGCGGTAGGAACAGGAATACAAGAACCATCGGTAGGTTAAGTGTTGTATCTACACAGTTGTCTTTGAATGATAATTTCTTTCTTTAAATATAATTTCACACACATCTCTGCTGTTTAAATATAAACTTCACTATGTAGGAGAAAAGTGAAAATTCCTTTTTATTTATTATTTTTAAAAAAATTTTTTATGCAATTCTTTAACAAAGATCTCAACACTTTTGATCACTCATAGAAACAAATCTGGAAATGTTTTTGAGAAGAAACTCGTGTTGTGCAATCACAAAAACTGCTGTTTAGAAAAGCCTTTTAATTGGCGAGAAAAGTTTGCTGATATTTGAAAGAATTTCGCATTTTATAATTCTTACCTACTTTATTATTTTAACTATGAAAGGAATTTAAAATTATTCCAACTAAGATATAAGAGTAATCCTTTCGAAAGATTTAATTCTAGTGCACGGAAAGGGCTTTTAAATACAAATAATATTTAAGGTATCCGACTACGTTCGGAACCATGATTGTAATAAAGCGTATAAATGGATAATTTTCTGGATATTTAGTGTCATTTAGATTGGAATACATATATAAAATTGTTTTAAGGACATTTTGACAAAAAACAATTATTTAAATACGATATTTTGGTAATAAACTAGCTTATAACCTTTTTTCAAAATGTTCTCCTTTTTTAAAAAAGGCTTCTAAAATAATAAAATATTTCACTTATATAAAGTAAAGACTTCTCCAGAGAGTCTGAACTAGGATTTTTAAAAAATTTAGATTATTTTCAGAGTTATCACAATTGAAATAATTATCGGCGTTTTTTTCTTAAAATTGCTCCCCTCTAATGTCGTAAAACATGGATAAACCCTCTTCTGAGTTATATATTTAAAAAAAAGCCTCTGTACAGAAGTCTGAGCTATTATACAGGCAAAATGTAATAGTAATAGAAGCATCTTTCACAGAAGGAGAATATTTTGAAAATGGGTCATTCTATGTTCATTTTTTGTCAAAATATTGTACTTAAATAAATTTTTTTGTAGTAATATTCTTAAAACACACACACAATTTTATATACATTTTCTAATCTAAGTGACACTAAATATAAATATTATCCATTTATACGCTTTTTCAAAATCACGATTCCAAACGTAGTCGGATACCTTAAGAAGCCTTTTTAATCAAAAATTTGTTACATTAAAGCACTCATATGAACAACAATGAGGTAATTATAAGGGATAAGAAAGTACATTTCTTTATACACGAGTTGATTTATGGAAAACAATCTAAAATAAATGTCTCTCAAACTCTATAAATAGGTAAGAAAGCTATGCTACACATGAAAAGCATTTTGTTTATCAGTTCACAATGCTTCCCTTTAAACTGAAGAAAACCCGAACTGGTTCAATTTCTTACTAGAAATATAAAAAATTAATAGAAATCGAATACTGATGCATAAAAATTGTGATTGCATTATACGGGTGAGTAAAAGAGCAAATATGAATAGAAAAATAACGACGTGATTCAATCAGTAAAATAGAATCCTGCGGGAAATAAAATTTGAGACTTGTATCATACAACATATTTCATTTTTTGATGAAAAAGAAAGTACGTTTTAATTTATGTACCGCAGAGTAAAAATAAATCAATGAACTAGCAATGAATTTCTGGAGGTTGTGTAAGTAAATATTAAATATTGTTCAGGGATGCTAGAGTCATTTTTCAGTATGCTTATTTTTTAAAGTACGATGGGGGTATTGTGTTAGAACATGCATTGTAGAGGATATATATGGGCTTCTCAAAGTTAAGCCTATTTCAGTAAAGCAAGAAAAAGGGAAAAAGTAAAGGTTTGATTAACTCAAAATTGAGAGCATGTGGGTAGCAAATTCTTATGTATATTAAAAGTAAAAAAATACGCACAAAGATAAAATGTTTTTTTTATATAAAGACGTTACATTCATGATACACTGCTGGACAATTGCTAAGGACGGATAACACCATCATCCATAGCAACCACAAAATGAAAGGAAGCAAAATGTGGAAAATTAGAATAAGTGCGGGATATTAGAAAAAGAAGTATGAGTATGCAAATTTTTTTCCACGCCTATTCATCACGTGATAGCGTTCATAAGAGCTTTAAAGGTTTTGACGTGTGTGGACAGTTGTTGTTTCAAGCCAAAGTTTTACAGGAAAGATTTAATAGCCGAACTTAAAATTTTTGGCATGTCTTCCCGACATCACATAGATGATTTTATGCGTGGCCGAATTATTGGAAAGATCGAAGAAGGGCGAAAATAACAGATGTTGCCAGGGAGTTTGACATCGCTCACAGCGTTGTTTCACGGCTGTGGAAGTCATTTAAAACTACTGGAATGTGTAGTAGACGGCACGGGGGAGGTCGTGTTAAAAGTACGACGCCTGCAGAAGACAGATATATCGTCCTATCAGCAAAAAGGAACAGGCGCACCACAGTTCAGCAGGTGGCAAATCAGTTTCTTGCTGCCTCAGGAAAGCAGATCTCCCGAAAAACTGTTGCCAGACGTTTGAGGGGAGGAGGACTATACGCACGCAGACCTGTTGTGTGTGTCCCATTGACCAGACCGCACCGTACTGCCCGTTTGCAATGGTGTCGTGAGCATCACAATTGGACTGAACAGGACTGGGCATGCGTACTATTCTCAGATGAGAGTAGGTTCAGTCTGTCATCGGATTGTAGACGCCAACTGATCTGGCGCGAGAGTGGTACTGCTTATTGTCAAGAAAACATCCAGGAAAAGGACCGATATCCGACATGCAGTATCATGGTGTGGGACGGCATCATGATCAATGGCCGCACGCGCCTACATGTGGTTGCGAATGGGACTATGACGGGATAACGATACATTGATGAAGTTCTACTTCCTCATGTTCGCCTTTTCCGTGTTGCTGTCGGTGATAAATTTGTTTTTATGGACGACAACGCAACATGTCATCGAACACTCGCTGTTCAGGATTGTCTAGACAGCGAGGGTATTCAACGTCTCGTATGGCCAGCGCGTTCTCCAGATCTAAACCCCATTGAGAATGTGTGGGATGCTTTGGGGAGGCAAGTTGCTGGTCGAAACTATCCTCCGACAAACAAGAACACCCTCATCCGTGCACTCACAGAGGAATGGGATAAATTGCCTCAACAGCTGCTGGATAATGTTGTGCAAAGTATGGTACGACGTGTGGAATGTTGCATCACACTCCACGGTGGACATATCCCGTACTGATACCTTTCTTTAAGGTGCCTGCTGACTTTCAGATGCATTGTTCCATTTCTCCATACGCAGATCAAATGAAAAAATTTTTTTTCAGATGTTTCACAGCTTTTGTACTTTCCAGTACAATAAATATTCTTTATTCTAATGTCTGAACAGTGTGGCAACTATATTTTATCCTACTAGGCCTCATGTCTCGCTTAATGTTATGCTACATAGCAATTTGTGATCCGTCCTTAGCAATTGTCCAGCAGTGTATTAATAAAATTATGTTTTAAGATCACATAAAACTATTAAAACTTACATTAATGAAAAAAGTGATCACTTCGTCTTTCAAGCAAACGTTACAATGATTGTTATGCATTCAATTAGGTGATCACAAAAATCGGCAGAGATGCTAGCAATAACTGTTTCTTCTTCAGAAGTATTCTCCGAGCCAGTTTGTAGTTTAAACATTTATAGAAAGGTCACGCACAACAGGGCCTTCAAAATATTTTCAGGGGAATTAATTGAGGGAATATATTCCAGTCACACACACACACACACACACGCACGCACGCACGCACACGCATTTCACATGATATATTATACTCATTATACTCATATATATATATACTCATATATATATATACATATATACTGATATATATATATATACATATATACTGATATATATATATATATACTCATATACATATTCATATATATATATATATATATATATATATATATATATATATATATATATATATACTCATTATACTATATATATACTCACTCTTCAAGTACTTATCAAGGGTGTTGGCTTACCCCGTACATGCGCATTATCATATTTACAAGGAAAAGTTACAAGTGACTGCTGCAAAGTCTCGCAAAGAAAATTGTAAGAGTTACTTCAATACCACTCAATACTCCTACAACCATCTTTAAAAATATGCACTTTGGTGCTATATTATATTGAAATTTTAGCTCATACCATATTGGTTCTCCTTCTAACTGCGTAGTCTATTGATGATGTTAACTTGATTAAATGGGCCTAATTCTCTCCATGCTTTTATTAAATTATTTGTTTGTTTCTCGGGATAATCTAAACTTGTCTAGGAACAAGACGTTGCAACAATATGACATAATCAAATTGACATATTCACGACACTATTTTAATCTTGAATTTTGCGGCTGCACGGATTACCAGAATAAAAGTAGCAAAGTAGTAATCGAGAGTATAGTCTCTTCAGACTGAGCTTTCAGTGCACAGTAGTGGAAGGTATTTTGTTTTTGAATACACAACCATAGATACAACAAACTTGGGGCTCAATAATTGATTATATTGGTTTGTTAGAGTGATATACTCATAATCAAAGGACGTGATAACCCTTAGAATAACAGATACGTGTCTCCGAACAGTTGTTTGACTTATTAGAATTTTTTAAGCACATGAAACATTTACGAATGATCAGTGCCAAAGAAAAGAATGTCATCTTTGATTTCTTGTCCTACTTCTGTGCTTTCGGCAGCTTACCAACATGCACCATCTGCCATTTATCTTCCTTCAGCCATAGAAATAAGAATTTCATTTAAAATATCCAACGAAATTTATAAGAATTCTCTCTGATCAGCATTTAACTTCACTTCCTACAAACCGCGGAGAAATCTTTATTTTGTGGGCCACCATAGTTTGCAATAATTACCGCGACATGCCTTGGTGCTGAAAGGAAGAGGCTTAGGATGTGTTCATGGGGTATGCTAGTTCATGTTGCCTTCATATGTTTTCAAAGTTCATTAGACCTGATAACGAGTGGTGTATGCTGAGCCGGTCGTTTGCCAATCATAGGCAACAGGTATTCGATGCATGACAGGTCAGAAGAATGGGTGGTATATGACAACATTCAAACTGGCGGTCAATGAAAGATTGTTAAATATTGTGTGTTACAAGATGCCTAGTATTATCCTATTAGAACTTGACCACAAAGAAGCCTGGTAACGATAGGATCTAAAGAGTTGTAGCGATGACTGTTGAATATAGTTGTACAATAGACCCCAATTCCTTCACTAGTTATCAATGCTGCAGAGCAATCTTATGCTGCCACTCACTTAGCCCGACTGTCTTCACACTCGATGGGGAGACAAGAATGGTGCAGTATTTCCTGTACCCAGCGATTTCATATTAGCATCTCTAAGGCTTGATTTGGTCCAATACGAGTACCAATTTCTTGGAAGAATAAAACGCAGCTTCTGTAAGCAGGAATGCTTACTATGGTAAACTCACAATTTCTCTGACTTCCATATTCTTTGACAAGGTATATTGAAGTATTTATAGCAAAACATTAAGGTAATAAGGTATTCGAGCTTAACAATGCTCAGTTCTCTCTTTTTTCAGCATTTGTAAGTGGTTCTATCTGTGCACACACATGATTTCTAAGTATGATACTAATTATGCCAGTTGGATGCTTCTTACAAATGTGCTGCAATTGGGGTAACCTGCAATGTTACAAGACCAAACAAGCCTTATACATATAAATAATACAGAACTTCATTAACGATATATTTTATATGCCCAATAAACAACATCCATAAACAGTTTATTAGAAAGAGCACTACAATAATCCAACCCACTTACAAATATGCAGGATTAAAACTATGTGCACCGCTTTAGCAGGGGTTTCTATTAGTTTTAAAAGCTATAACATTCCGTATTATAACTAAACTTCGTTAATTTTGTTTTCTTTTCTGTATCCCCTGGATTCTGATTAACTGATTATCTCTCTCATTTCTATCGTCTATATTTAATGTATTCATATAGAAATTTAGTTCGTTTCCGAGAAATTTCTTCTTTCTTTCCTTTCAATCTGTTTGAGTTCATAATTAACAGAATGACATTGTCGAACAACTAGACGATATAATTTTTAGCCATGCCTTTGATTAAAAGCTGTGCTAAAAGTTTTGAACAATTGAGATAGTTGGCAATTTTTCTTTCATGTACTGTAACGGAGTTATTTCCCTAACTTATTAGGAAAGCAGCTCTAAAATTATTACAGTTGCATCAATGCATTTAACGCGTAAATATTCCTTTTATGTGCGTGTAATACTTGATGATAATATTACAAGTAGTAAATACTGTACCGTAACGTATATATTTAATTTAAAAAATAAAAATCATTCGGCTTTTTAGCAGATGACTTATGTTTTGATTGAAATCAGGAAGTATTACATTTCATTGCCGATTTTCTTGTAGTCGTACCATATTTAAATTCCAATTACATCTGTATTTCATCGGTAAGAACTTTTTCTTAACTCTTTATCAAATTTTGTAGAAAGAAATAAAATTTCGCAAAGTTTTGCATTAAAAATGGCCTTGCAACTATGACTAAATCATGTTAAACAATGCATAAATGATGCAAAAAATTGGAAAACAATTTAAATTGTTTCACGTTAATGAAAACCAAAAATAGATTCTGTAACAATGAAAAATGTAAGAAAATGTTATATTATATGCCATGAAAAGAGGCCCAGTGCTTGATCGCACTTCCATACCCCAGGTTCGGTGTTCTATCCTCGGGGCTGGGAAAGGTCGTCTCAGACTTTCATCCCTTCAGTGGGTCGATAAAATAAGTATCGAACTTGCTTGGGGACTAAAACACTGGGGGTTTCTCTTCAGACTGACCACCTGATCCAGACATCTGCTCATGCACCTCAATACCCAATGGTCACGTATACTGAGATGGGCTCAGTAGGCTTTGGCCCTCATGGGATGTTGCGCTACTGATTTTTAGTTATATGCCACAATACCACTAAATTAACGTTGAATACCCTCGCTGTCTAGACAATCCTGAACAGCGAGTGTTCGATGACATGTTGCATTGTCGTCCATAAAAACAAATTTATTACCGACAGCACCATGGAAAAGACGAACATGAGGAAGTAGAACTTCATCAATGTATCGTTGGCCCGTCATAGTCCCATTCGCAACCACATGTAGGCGCGTGCGGCCATTGATCATGATGCCGGCCCACACCATGATACTGCATGTCGGATATCGGTCCTTTTCCTGGATATTTTCTGGACGATAAGCAGTACCACTCTCGTGCCAGATCAGTTGGCGTCTACAATCCGATGACAGACTGAACCTACTCTCATCTGAGAATAGTACGGTGACCGCGGTAGCCGAGTGGTATAGGTATCGGACTGTGGCTTGCTTTGTCACAGGTTCGAGCCCAGTACCACTAAAGACCCGCCGTGTAGGGCAGCGATGCACGTTAAATCTGTCGAGAGCTGAAACGTCCTCCCGTTGGTGTGGTGTGGTAGTTAGGAGAGGGGGGTGCCAGCTCAGGTGTCGTCCACGTCACTTGACCATGGTTCAAAATTACGTGGTCCGTCGCCAAAAGCCCTCGTGTAGCTGAACAGTGCGACGTTAATATTCAATCAATCAATCAATCTGAGAATAGTACGCATGCCCAGTCCTGTTCAGTCCAATTGTGATGCTCACGACACCATTGCAAACGGGAAGTACGGTGCTGTCTGGTCAATGGGACACACACAACAGGTCTGCGTGCGTATAGTCCTCCTCCCCTCAAACGTCTGGCAACAGTTTTTCGGGAGATCTGCTTTCCTGAGGCAGCAAGAAACTGATTTGCCACCTGCTGAGCTGTGGTGCGCCTGTTCCTTTTGCTGATAGGACGATATATCTGTCTTCTGCAGGCGTCGTACTTCTAACACGACCTCCCCGTGCCGTCTACTACACATTCCAGTAGTTTTAAATGACTTCCACAGCCGTGAAACAACGCTGTGAGCGATGTCGAACTCCCTGGCAACATCTGTTATTTTTCGCCCTTCTTCGATCTTTCCAATAATTCGGCCACGCATAAAATCATTTATGTGATGTCGGGAAGACATGCCAAAAATTTTAAGTTTGTCTATTAAATCTTTCCTGTAAAACTTTGACTTGAAACAACAACTGTCCACACGCGTCAAAACCTTTAAAGCTCTTATGAACGCTATCACGTGATGAACAGACGTGGAAAAAAATTTTGCATACTCATACTTCTTACTAATATCCCGCACTTATTCTAATTTTCCACATTTTGCTTCCTTTCATTTTGTGGTTGCTATGAATGATAGTGTTATCCGTCCTTAGCAATTGTCCAGCAGTGTATATACAGGCAAAATATTATTATAATAGAAGCATTTTTCACAAAAGGAGAATATTTTGAAAATTGATCATTCTATGTTCATTTTTTGTCAAAATATTGTACTTAAATAGTTTTTTATTGCAATACTATTCTTAAAACAATTTTATATACATTTTCTAATCTAAGTGACTCTAAATATCATAAATATTATCCATTTAAATTTTTTGCAAAATCACGATTCCGAACATAGTCTCGAATACCTAAAAAACTATTTTAAATGTTGTTAAATAATTATAAAATTATTCTCTTTTGGTGTATAGTTTAAAAGTACATCTTAAAATTATTGAGACTGGAAACATAATTTTTTTTATAAAAACGCAAATAGTTCGCAAATACTCTTTAATAATGTGTTTAACTTATTTTACGTTTCATTTATTCATTCAGCTTCTTAGGCAGAATTTAATTAGACATTTCACAAAAACTTCCTCCAAATTTTGCATTCTGATAGAAGCCTTTCTGTAAATTGATTTTTGTTGCACATTTTTAAAAAAATCTATGGATTCTATTTTCCTAATGATCCCAAATTTGTTCAACGGAATTGATATCTCTAGTCTAATGCTGTGATTATATGTGTGAAGATAGTTGCGTTAAGTCCAAATTCTGCAAATAAGATTCTTATTATTTGGTTCATTATTCTGATCAGATTTCCATCAACTTATGTAGATTTTGAACACCGGCAGCACTCATATACCCCGAGACCATCTGGTAAATTTCACCATGTTTCACAGGAGAAGGATTCTTCATTTACAATTCAGTATAAGATTTACGCAATATCATTTGTATTTCTATCATTTCCATTGGTATGATGGGGAAGTTTGGAGAGAGAAGCCAACTTGGGTGTCATCCTCGTCGCTTGACCAAGATTCAAAATTATTAGATCAGTCACCAATTCCTCCCTCATTGCCATGAAGTGCAACGAAAATAGTCACTTCCAAAAACATTGTACTTGCTCTCATCTACAAGTTTAATCGTTTTTCAACTATATGGAAGCTTTTCAATCTAGATTTTAGTGAAAGGTAGTCAATTTTCTTTATACTTATGAATTTTCATTTATACTGATCCATTAAAATTATACAGTCTTAAATGGTCTCTAGTAATTTCTCTCTGAACTGACAGGTTTTTAAAATCTTTCTTTCTTACAAAGTCAATTTTATTGCAATGGTTTTAACTGCAATACTCTTAATGATACATCGTTCCTCACGTTTAGTGAAATGCTTTTGACGAACTGCCGGTGGTTTTTTTGTGAAAAATTTGTCTTGTATTTAAGAATAATATTATCAAATGTAGATTTACTTGCATGTAATATTTCACACAGCTAATTACGCAGTTTTTCACGATTCCAATACATTATTAGTTTTCTAAAGTCACACAAGAGAAATTTCAAAAGTTTTTCAATCCATGCAAAAAATGCAGCTCGTAAACTGAAATTTGAGCTTGAAATTAAATATTTTTTCTAACATTGTTTATAATTTTAAGCGAAATTTGCAGAAACAAAAGCTATAAATAGCCGGAATTGGCTATTTACAGTTTTTGTTTTTGCAAAATCCCTGTACTTTTCTGAGATCTTTCAGTTAACGCACCAGAGCTGCATATATTATTTAACAATGTCTTAAGCAATTTAAGCTTCAGTAGTTTTATAAAATTATTACATATGATACTCAAGAAAAAAACTTTTTTAAAACCAAACAGTTGATTTTTCTTTAAAAAAATGTATAAAAATTTGTTTCATCCCAATATTTTTTGAAGTTTTATATATATGAAATATACCTTCAACAGTTTAATCACTAAACTAAAAAAGAGCTTTTGAAAAAGTAAAAACAAAAGTGAAGGTCCATAACAAATTTCAAATTCTGTTTTATAAAAAAATTACCTAACTATATTGCTGAAGTTTAAATTTCATTTCATTTTGTTAGGAAACTCCTACATTTAAATCATCGGTAATGTAATACAGGTAATTACTTTGGAGAATTCTTAATGAACTGTCAGATAAAATGATTAATTATAGTTTTCATAGAATAAAGATTATGATATGGAGTATTTCCTATAAAGATCTCACTTTGTACGTTTTAGCAGGAGGTCTCTCTTTCATTGAGTCAAACCTTTGAATGGCCATCAGAACGTATTATTTCTTTATTTCTGCTTTTGAAATGTCCTAAAACATTCCTCTGAAAAAGAAAAAGAAAATGCTTTGTCGAATTATTCTGTAGTAAGAAGTTTTTCTATGGTCATTCAGAAATAGTCCCATAATTTTCAAAACATAATGCTTGAAGAATGTGTTATTAAAAGTATCAGAAATCAATTTTTGATGTGTAGTGATGTGTACCTGACAATGTATTAATCTTTTTTGCATGATTTTTTCTTCCTTTTTTTGTGAAATAAATCAGGGTGGTATAATTCATGCTCTAAATTAAAGGAAAAATGTTTTTAAAAAATCCTAATATAAATATATAATATAAAATAATTAAAAAAACAGTATGAGATGGAAAAATATCCATCATCATACAAATTTGCGTGTTAAAAAAGCTCAGTATAAAGTAAAAAAAATATAATATCTTTGTATCATTTTTCTTCCTGATGATAGTTAAAAATAATTATTATTCTAATTTCTCTATCTCTCATCTGCATCACGGTACTCGTTATCAGAACTTTCGCCATCAAGGCCTTCTAAAAGGTTCAAGTATAATCTTCAACGTCCCTCTCTTTTAAATTTCTCTAAAAAATAACAAGAAATAAACATGTAGTAAAAAACATTTTCGTCTTACATTAGAAGTGAAACAATCGCAAAGTGATATAAATTTCTGTCATATTGTTTTGGGACGTTTATTTGGGGTACTCGATGTAAGTTGGATAAAAAACAAACAAACGCACACACAAACAACACTTTTTCCACTCATCATCGCTTTGAGTAGAAAAAAACCTCATATTAGTTATAAACAAGTAAAACAAATAATTTTTTATAAAACTCAATTCCTACTTAGGTTAACAAAGAAAATTTAACTTTAATTAAATTGACTTAATGAAAGGATATTTGAAAAGCTATACACACACACACACACACACACACACACACACACACACACACACACACACACACACACACACACACACACACACACACACACACACACACACACACACACACACACACACACACACACACACACACACACACACACACACACACACACACACACACACACACACACACACACACACACACACACACACACACACACACACACACACACACACACACACACACACACACACACACACACACACACACACACACACACACACACACACACACACACGTGAAACCCACTTCAAGTTTAAAAAAATATATTTGAAGTCAAGAAAAATTCGTTAGAAAAACTTTCTGGCGCTATTTGTTGGGTCTAATTCTAACTTCGTCAAAACTAACGCAGAATAAATTTAAAAAAAATTAATATTAATGAATTAACACTTAAAAATAACTGTATTAACATCAAATGTCATCCACTGCGAGTTTAAAAATATATTTGAACTTCAGAGAGAGAGAGAGAGAGAGAGAGAGAGTGGATGGATAAAAAGTATTTTATTAACGATTGAAAATTTGAACAAGAGACATATATATAAATAAATAAATTTATATATATATATATATATATATATATATATATATATATATATATATATATATATATATATAAATATATATATATCGCAATCATTATAGCGGGTATGAACCTGTCATTCTAATGTTTCTTGTTATTGAAAGAAACGTGAGATTTCTTGAATATTTTTTAAAATTTCTACGTTTAGTTCACTCCCTCTCTCTATATGTTATCTATATATATAAAGGAGAAAAGCGACTCACTCACTCACTGACTGACTGACTAATCACGATATCTCTGGAACTATTAAACCTACAGACTTGAAATTTGGTAGGTAGGTTCCCTTCATGGAGTAGACGTCAGCTAAGAACGGATTTTGCAAAGTTCGAACCCCAAGGGGCGTTACGGGGTTTAAGGAGCGTTATAGATAATTATTTCCATTACTAAACTATTAGATGTACAGTCGTGAAACTTGGTACACAGATTTTTCTTTCATAAAGTAGAGATTCCCTACATAATGATTTTTACAAAAATCGACCTCCAAGGGCCGTTATACATAATTATTTCCATTTTTAAACTATTAGACGTACAGTCTTGAAATTTGGTAAGCGGATTCCTTTCATAGAGTACAGATCCCCTACAGAATGGGTTTTGTGAAAATCGACTCATAATTGACGTTGTAGAGAATTAAGTGGCGTTATATATATAGGCAATTAACTCCTTTTTTAAATTATTAGACGTAAAATCTTGAAATTGAGTAAGCAGATTCCATTCACTAAGTAGAGATCTGTCATAATGTGAAAATCGTTTTCTAAGTGGCGTTGCGGGGGCTTAAGGGGCGTTATAGATAATTATTTCCATTTTTAAACTATTAGACGTACAGTCTTGAAATTTGATAAGTGGATTCCTTTCATAGAATACAGATTCCCTATAGAATGGGTTTTGTGAAAATCGACCCCAAGTGGCGTTGTGGAGAATTAAGGGGCGTTATATATATAGGCAATTAACTCCTTTTTTAAACTATAAGACGTAAAATCTTGAAATTGAGTAAACAGATTCCATTCACTGTGTAGAGATATACCGTAAGATCGCTTTTGTGAATATTGTTTCCTAAGTGGCGTTGCGGGGGCTTAAGGGGCGTTAATGATAATTATTTCCATTTTTAAACTATTAGACGTATAGTCTTAAAATTTGGTAAGCGAATTCTTTTCATGGTGTAGAGATCCGCTACAAAAAAAGTTTTGGGGAAAATTGATCCCCAAGAGTCACTGAGGGGGATTAAGGGGCGTAATAGATAAATATTTCTGCTTTTCAACTAATAGAAACACCTACTTGAAAATTAGAATGTATGTTCCGTTCATGGAAAAAAGTTCCTTTTACAAAGATTTTTGCGAAAACGGACCCCCAAAGGAGTGGGGTTGCGAGGGATTAAGGCGTGTTATAGAAAAATTTCTGTTTTTGAATTTAACTCATTTACTTGAAATTTGTTGAGCACTTTTCTTTAGTTGAATAGAGTTCCACTAAGAATGGATTTTACGGAAATCAACTCCTGGGGGAAGCGGGGAGAGTTACAGGGCGTATTGATAGACAAAATTCCCGTTTTCGAACTGCTAAGACTACAATAATAAAATTTGGTTTGCATGCTTCTTTTGTTGAATTGGAATCCGCTAAGAGTGCTCTTATCGAGGTATTGATGATAAAAATTCCGTTTTTGCTCTGTTAGATTTAGACTTGAAATTTAGCAAGCATGTTTATTTTATGGAGTAGAGATCCACTGAAAGTTGTTTTGGTGAAAATCCACTTGATTATTAGGTTAAGTGAGCGAAAAAAATATTTCTCTTTCTATTTTAGATATAAATAGAAATTAGATATCATAATTTATGTTCTTTTTATATCAAGGGGCGAGAGTGTAACAGCTATAAATATATTTTTCAATACAATCGAATTCTTAATGCTAGATATCAATAATTAATATATATATATATATAAACAGTATACATATATACAACATCGTGAAATACCCAGTGAAGCGGGTGGGTAACGGCTAGTATATATATATATATATATATATATATATATATATATATATAGAGAGATATATATATATATAGATATAGAGATATATATATAGAGAGATAGAGAGATATATATATAGATATAGATATATCTATATATATATATATATATATATATATATATATATATATATATATATATATATATATATATATATATATATATATATATATATATATATATATATATATATATATATATATATATATATATATATATATATACATATATATATACATATATCTATATATATATATATATATACATATATATATACATATATCTATATATATATATATATATATATATATATATATATATATATATATATATATATATATATATATATATATATATATATATATATATATGGGTATATATATATATATATATATATATATATATATATATATATATATATATATAGAGATATAGATATAGAGAGAGAGAGAGAGAGAGAGAGAGAGAGAGAGAGAGCTAAACGTAGAAATTAAAAAAAAATATTCAAGAAATCTCACGTTTCTTCCAATAACAAGAAACAGTAGAATGACAGGTTCATACCCGCTATAATGATTGATATTTGATATTTTGGACAGCTATGTTCCTTGTTACGCATTAACCATGAAAAATTTGTCAGCAAATACCAATTTGCAGTACACCTGTTTTGTGTACGTTGTTTTGTTCCTTATGTTATGATGGAAATTTCCATCATCATGCAAAAATGTTTAAGAATTAAATTCTAAATGCAAATCGTACGAAATATTTATCAGAATTTTGATCCTTATTTTGCATATCCAAAAAAAAAATTTTTTTTTGCTCCAATGACATATACACGAAACTTTCTCAGGAATGTATATTTTACATAATTGATCTGAGAGCATGTGCTTAAAGAAAAGAAAAGAAAAGTATTATGAGATGATGAGAAAAGAGTATAATTAGACGTGGAGAGAGAACATAAAAAAGAAATATGTCGCGATAAAAGTTTTTCAAGATAGTTTTTGAGAAACTTATTAATCCTTAAATGCAGGGTTTTTTATTTGGTCTTTAGAATTTTTTTTTATAGGAATGTAGTCACACATAAGTTATTTAAAAAATAAATAAAAAAAAACTACAAGAAAAATATTGAGTATTTCGTGACGGAGTCACGCGTTTTTTCATTAACATGTCCTTTTGGGTTCTTTGGGGCTAGAATGAATGACAACTCTTTTCCAACCAAACCAAAAAGTAAAGCGTGAAGGAAAGATACAAATTAGGAAGCTTTTAAATAACAGAAGTTTAGAGTAAGCTGGGTGGTATTTGGGGAATGTTATGATAGTCCGTATTTCAAGTGTGAAGAGGTTTTGAGAAGTTAAGTGACAACCAATAGAAGTTAACTGTGACAGAGAGTCTTTAGATCAAGGTGCATACCATTGCACGCCAGTGAACCGCAATTCAACTAGGATCAGATAGATTGATACTTCATTGGACATTAAGGTAGGAGTGACTATTTTAATATTCGGATCTGAGTGTACGTTGAAATTGAGCTTAGGCAAGTTAGTTATTGATAGTGGTCCGGGTTCCGTTATTTCGGTATTATATATTGTGTGTTTAGCCACCGTAGATTCTCTCACATATATTATCTAATCTGTTAAAGGTTTAAGTTACGATCTTAATAAAGTAATATTAAGACATGGCAGCTTCTAGTTCTTCATTTATTCCTACACCTCTAGCTCACGCTGATAATTTAGGAGAAGGGCACCGGTGGCAAGGGTGCCCTTACAATTTATTTTGAAAAAAGCTGCACGTATAAGCAACATTGAAATCTGATATATATCTAATAAACAAGTACCATAAAATCCGGCGTATAACGCGTACCACCATTTTTACGAAAAACCTGAAATGTAGTGCTCAATACTATTATGTTTAGAAGCTATTTATTCGAGGTATTATTTGAAGCTTTAGAAATGAACAGTATTCTTCTAGAACTACAACCCTTTAAGTTCATAAGGGGAATGCCATTTCTTTTAAAATAACAGTATTTCTATCTGTGTAGAAGTTCTCATTTTCATATCCGGCGTATAACGCGCACCCGTAGGTTTCGATCTTATTTTCTGTGTTAAAAATGCGTGTTATTCGCCGGATTTTACGGTATAATATAAAACATTTTTTTAAAATAAATTCCTACTTAGGTCAACAAAGAAAAAAAAACTTATTTTAGTTGCTTATTTTAAATAGTTACAATTAGTATAAATATGCATATACATATGGCACAATCCCAATATTAAGTAACGAAATAGAAAACGGGTTTCCTTGCAATTTTCCCATTTTCCTTTTATACAGGGTGTTGGAATTTTTTGTGTGCTTTTTTGCTACTATTTATTCATTCATTAAATTTAATTATTCTAATAAAATAATATAGTGAACAGAATTATTATTCTCAGAAATTAGGCCATTACAGGTGGCATTCGAACCCACGACCTTTGGATTAGAAGTCCAACATGTGCTATCTATTGCTCTACCGAGACACAAAGAACAATTTTTCTTTCTATGTATGATGTTGAACTTTCCTTTGTGTGGTTGCTACTATTTATTCATTTTTAATTGAATTAATGAATTAATATTTGAAAAAAGCTGTAAGTGTCATACACTACAATTTTAAAAAAAAGTAATTAAACTTAAATGGATGAATAGAAAGAATTTCATTAACGATTGAAAATTTGAACAAGATACATATTAATATAAATAGGGAGAGAGCGAGCTAATAGTAGAAATTGAAAAATAACATTTCAAATGCGACATCATACATTGATAGCGTACCTGACTACAGATAAGAAGTAATTTTTTTAAAAATCATATAAATCACTTCTTTATGGGAAATTCTAAAATAAGAAATATCTCTCTCCAAGTATTCTACTGAACTTTATCATCCATCACATTTAAATACACTCATCGACAAAAAGATTAGCGCACCAAGAAATAATCGCGGGATCATAACGAAACTTGGGCATGAAGGTACATGTCGGGGAGATATGCAAATGATTAGAAATGCAGCGTGACTGCGCATTACGTATAGCCGGTAGAGGGAATTTAATGTCGTTCTTCGTGGAGTATAAAACAGGCAACCAAAGCTTGTTTGAGTGCGCTGAATCGTTTACAAAGCAAGAGCTGAGGTAGACATGCCATTACGCCGTTTTCGAAGACAATATGAGCAGCTGTCGCAGTTTGAGAGGGGGTGAATCATCGGCATGATGGAAGCTGGGTAGTCAGCTTGTCGAGTAGCTCGTCAATTAGGCCGTTCTGATTGTGTTGTGATGAGGTGTTGGCCCCAGTGGATCCCAGAGATGTCATTTACACGAAGACAAGGCTTAGGATGCCCTCGACAGACCATTCGTCGAGAAGATCGTCACATCGTAAGAAATGAATGCGTACAGCCAACTGCTTCATTGGCCGTCATCCAGCCACATGTCCTTCACCTTCCAGGCACCTTCATTAGGGGTCCCTGTTTCTTCTCGAACCATACGAAGGTGCCTGGCTGAAGGACATTTCGGATCGTGGCGCCCATTACGTGTGCTGCCTTTGACGCCCACCCATCGATGCCTCCCTTTGGAGTGGTGTCACGTACAAGGAAACTGGACTGCAAAGGAATGGAACCAGGTCGTCTTTAGCAACGAATCCAGATTCAATCTCAGCAGTGATGACAATTGTGTTCGTGTGTGTAGATCCCGTGGTGAACGCCTCAATCCTACCTTTGCTTTACAGCGACACACCGCTCTCACAGATGGTGTGATGGTACGGGGGGTCATTGCCTACAATACACGGTCATCCCTAGTATTGTTCAGTGCACCATGACAGCCCAGCGGTATGCCCATAACATCCTGCAAACACATGTGTTGTCATTTATGCAACGGCTCCCAGGAGCCATTTTTCAACAAGACAATGCTCTTCCTCACATGGCAAGGGTATCACAAGACTGTCTTCGCACTGTTATCACCCTTCCTTGGCCTGCCCGATCTCCAGATTTGTCTCCAATAGAGCATATCTGGGATCATTTGGGATGGCGAGTTGGGCATCCCACGAGTTTGAGGAAACTAGAGGCAAGGTTACAGCAAATATGAAACAAAATGTCTCAAGACATCATACAGAACTTGAATGCCTGAATGCCCGAACGTATCGCATCGTGTCTTCGCGCTAGAGGGGGCTCAGCAGGGTATTAAATCATCCGTTCTTTTGCCTTTTTCTCTGAAATAAAGGATCCTTTTATTTGATAATCTAATCATTTACTTATATCAAAGTAGTCATTACGTATTTAAAATTTCGTTTCATGTTGACAACTCCTTGCTGTGATAATTTTTCTGTCCATGAGTGTATCAGTACACACACACACACACACACACACACACACACACACACACACACACACACACACACACACACACACACACACACACACACACACACACACACACACACACACACACACACACACACACACACACACACACACACACACACACACACACACACACACACACACACACACACACACACACACACACACACACACACACACACACACACAGGTGTGCAAATATTAAGGACGAAGTCGAAAAATTAGCATATCAGCTGAACGAAGAGGCAGAGCGGACAGAAAGACCAATCAGGAGATTAAGTAAGGTGATGTACGGTAGCACATGCGCAGACATGCAGGTAGACGTAATGGGGGCTTGTCTGAGTAGTATAAAGCATATTGTCGGTGTACGCCGTATAGCAGTTAAAATCACACTGAGTTGCTGCCTCAGCGAGAAATGGCGAATAATCAATCTGTTAGACGACATATAGGATGCTTTTACCCGAGGTTGAATCATTGGGAAGTTGGAGGAAGGCCGCAGTGTGACAAGTGTGGCTGCAGAGTTCGGAATTGCTCACAGCATCGTTTCACGACTTTGGAGACAATTTCAAACTACAGGAACAGCTATCCGGGGTTCAGTAGTGGTCGTCCACGAGGAACCACACCCGGTACATTGTCTTACAGACCAGAAGAAACAGGCGGCAGACAGCGGGAGAAATCGCTAGACACACGACACAGGCGACTGGACGACCGATATCGCGTTTTACCGTGGCCAGAAGACTGCACGGTGGTGGTCTGTTTGCACAACGCCCTGTACGGTGTGTACCTTTAACGCCTGCCCATCGGAGAAGGCGTTCTCTGTGGTGCCGGGAACATCGGAATTGGAGAGACAATGAATGGGGACGAGTACTCTTTACAGATGAGAGCAGATTCAGTTTGAGTAGCGATTCTCATTGCATACTCATCTGGAGAGAGCGGGGAAGCCGCAATCATCCCTCAAACATCATTGAAAGGGACAGGTATGGAGGTCGCGGTGTTCTCTTTGGGGAGGCATCATGCTTGGTAGTCGTACAGACCTTCACATCTTCGACGCAGGTTCAGTCAATGGGACCCGTTATTGTAACGAGATTCTTCTTCCAAATGTGCGTCTTTTTAGAGGCTCTATGGGTCTGCAGTTCCTTTTCATGGACGACAATGCACCATGTCATCGCACAGTAGCTGCCGAACAGCTCTTAGAGAGTGAGGATATTGAACGTATGGATTGGCCGGCACGATCTCCGGATCTCAATCCCATCGAGCATGTATGGGATTTTCTAGGCAGACGCTTGGCAGCTCGTACCTTACCACCAGTAACGATTCGAGAGCTTTGATTGGCGCTGCAAGACAAATGGGCAGCAATTCCTCAACAACTCATTGACACGCTCATTCTCAGCATGGGCAGACGAGGTGAAACCTGCCTAGCAGTCAGGGGAGATCATATCCCCTACTAAAGACCGGATGTTTCTTGCTGGACACCCATCACATGGATGTTTCGGCCTTCAGTCGCATTGCGCTCCATGCTACTTTTTCAATCAAGCTTCTTTTTATCCCTCTGATTTCTCTTTCAGTAAGTGTTGCTTACATTACACATGTCCTTACGTATTAGGGATTTTCGGTATTAAATGTGTTGATTTGGAAAGCTTTTGTACAAAGTTATATTGAAAAAACCGTCTCGTCCTTAATTTTGCACACCAGTGTATATATATATACACACACACACACACATATATATATACATATATATATACACATAGATATATATATACACACATATATATATAGACATATATATATATACATATATACACACACACACTTATATATACATACACACCCGCTTAAAGAAAAATCAAGTTTTACATGATTTACTGTATATAGTTATCAACGTACGTTCGGAAAAGTGCATTCAGATTTTTGAATAAAATTAATTGGAACTGTAGAATATGTAACACTATGCATTTAATAGTTAAGAATGATTTTGTTATGTAGTTTATATTATGAAGAAATTCTACTTTTATAATTAAATTAGAGAATTTATGAATACTACTATTTAAAGAATGTTTGTGCCATATTTCAAGAATAAAAAGAAATATCCATTCCAGTAATTTTCTAATCAATACATTTATAAAAAATGTATTGATCTTTCAAATTTTTTATTCATATTTACTGTTTGGCATATTTTTTGTAAAAGCGAATACCTCGAAACCATGACTGCTCACTACAAAAATCAATAAATTCCACTTAGAATTCATATTTAACCATTAACTTCCTATTGTTTCATTTCTGCAACATAGGATTTATTTTAATTTAACAGACTCAATATATTTTTTTAATTACCTACAAATCACATATCTGAGAAAAAAAGATTACTACAATGAAATACATTTGAATTTTGTCACTAGATGGAAGTACATTTTTTCCAGAAATCACAAAAATTATTAAATCTCTAATGCTTCAAGAACTGTGTTTTTGCTATAAAATGAATCCATTATATTTCATGCTTCCTCTTGTTTATTGACGAAATAAATTAACAGGTAAGAAATCAAACATTTTATGTTCATTTAAAAGTAATTATATTTTCTAATGGAAAAAGTTTGAAAGAAATTGATTTTAATTATATGTTTCAGGTCTGCAACATTGGTCTTTGGTTACCATTTTGACATGGCCAAAAAGCGTATACTAACTCAAGAGGAAATTGATAGATATATGAATAATTCGGAAGAATTAAGTGAGGATTGTCTTGAATATTCTGATGATGATGTTGATTTTTACCTGATTGTGTGTCATCTAATGAAGATTCGGATAGCGACCGTGAAAATAGTATTGGTGCACAAAATACAATTCAGAATATAAGAAAATCCGATGATGATAATAAATTAGATAGAAATATTTCAGTCAGAGAATCTTTTTTTAATTTAACTTTTAATAATAATAAAACATTGTCAAAGAATTTTTTATGGAAAAATCAAAACATTTCATTGAATGAATAAGTAATAAAATTCCTTGGAGATGACACGTTTTCAAGAGAAATTATGGATTTTAAGCGCGAAAAGTGTGAAGTAGGACTTTGTTATAACAAAATCAATAACTGCTTAAAATTTTTTCATTGTATGTAAAGCTAAAGCAATTTATAACAACAAAAAATAACAATGAATAATAAAATCCTGATATATATAAAAAAAGTTTTGTAATTTACAGCACTACTGCGCAATGTTGCACTTCTGCATCAAACAAAAAATGACTGAAATTCAATTTAAAACAACTTAATTTTATTTATATATATTTTCCCCTTTTATTATTACTTGAGAACTAGCTGATATAATTTTTTCATAGAAATTTTAAAATTTGCAAAGTTAAGGGTTTATAATGTTGCACTTTGAAGCTACCTTAGGGCTATTTGACGACTGACTTCGCAAGTTTGAACCTCGCTCAAGTGATGCGGATTATTCCTGAGTTATCACACTAACCAAAACTTCCACACTTTTCCAAAGTCTGCATTAACTCTGCTTAAATTACCAGCATATATGTCCTTTTTTGGCAAATAATGTTAATTTGAATCATTCTTTGATATGTGTGTGAAATATGTCCATCCTTAAATAAAAGATTAATTATTTATGGATAACTATGCTCAAAAGAAATTAAACAGTTATAAATGATTAGACTGATTTGAATAACAAAAAAAAGTATAGAGGAATTTACTTAAAATGTGAACTAGCATTAAATTTTGAATGGAATCGAAACAATTTAGATTGATACAACAAACACTAATTTCAAGTATTCAAAATTTTTCTTTAACCTTTTAACTACAGCATTATGATTTACTGTAGTTTTGTACATGCAATATTTTTTTTGAATCACTATATTGAAAATTAAGGGATATACATAAACAAAATACTCAATTTTTAAAAATTTAATTAGTCAGAGCTAATTAATTAAAGATATTCAACTATAAAATTAATTATACACACCGTTTACTTAAAATAAATAGTCAAATCGTTTTTTTAGGTCTGAATTAATATACAAAAAAAACACTTATCTTTTGACATTAACTATTTTTTCGAAACAAAAATGACAAACTTCGCAATCCGCTGAAAACGCAATTTCTGCTATAACACTATTCGCCTTCCCCAATAAAATACTCCTCATAGTGCCCGTTTTGTCATATATCTTGAAAGAGTAGATTTAAAAGAATATTCCTGCTAAGTATCGTCAGAGTATTCGTAAAAAAGGTTATTCTATTTAATGTTAAAGTTAGTCGTAGTTATAAGTACCGTCGGTATAGATAAAGGGTTAAAAATTAAACTATTTTTTATGGTTCTTAAGTGAAAATCCTTATTCTGTGCTAAGAGAGTTTTTAGAATAGTACGCGCGAGATGATTTTCTTAAAATTAAAGGCATCTGAAACATTTTTAGGAAGTTTATTGAGTGGAAACTTGTAAAGGGATGAATTTCCTTTGGCATCTTTTTGGGTCACTACAGCACAATGATAATAGTCAAGAGTTCGTGACCCTTGTTATTGCAGTCTAAGAGTATGCTCCAGCCATGATGTTTCTAAGGACTTGAGGGATGGGTAGTGGGGATGGTGCATGTTAAATATGTCGTGGCTCAAAATCCTCCCGTTAGCGTCAGTGGAAGTTTTGCGAGAAGGGGGCCAGATTAGGTAGACCATGGATCTTGAATGTGGTTAAAAGCTACGAAGTTCGTCACCAATTGCCCTCGTGTAGTCTTAAAACACAACATAAATAATCAGGAATTAATCAAATCATAATTTACAAAAATAATGTCGTTTTAAGGTAGTGTTTTTCAATCTGTGGGGCATGCCCCTCTTGAGATGGGATAACCCTATTAAGGGGGGGGGGCGAGCATATTGAAAAGTCGAAAAAAATTATGTAAAAAATTATTGATTTAATGTAAATAAACAAACAAATTCATTCTGATATATAATAATAATAATAACAATAATAATATATCATTATTATTATATTGAGTGAACTAATAGTAATTGAGTGAGTGAACTAATAGTATAGGAATTGAAAAAATAAAATACACGTTTACACACTGATGTAATACACTTATAAATACATCATTGCTGCGCAATGTATTTTATAATTAATTTAGCAATACTAAGTTAAGAACAAGTTGAATAATTACCATGGGCTTTTTTAATACATAAAATTATAAGTAAACATTAGCACTTATCTTGATAATTTGAGCGGTTTATATAATTAAACCCTTAAGGTATCCGACTACATTCGGGAGCGCGATTTTAAAAAAAGTGCATAAATGGATAATTTTCATGATATTTAGTGTCACTTAGATTAGAATACATGCATAAAATTGTTTTAAGGACATTTTGACAAAAAATTATTTAAATACAATATTTCGGCAAAAAACTAACTTAGAATAGCCATTTTTCAAAATATTCTCCTTTTGTGAAAAATGCTTCTATTATAATAATATTTTGCCTGTATATAGCTCAGATCGCTGTACAGAGGTTCAACTATAATTTTTTGAAAAAATCACATTATTTTCAGAGTTATAACCAATTGAAATAATTATGGGCCTTTTTTTCTTAAAATTGCTCCTCTCTGTTGTCGTAAAATATGAATAAACCCATTTCTAAGTTATATATTTCAAAAATTCTAGTTGAGCCTCTGTACAGAGGTCTGAGCTATATACAGGCAAAATATTATTATAATAGAAGCATTTTTCACAAAAGGAGAATATTTTGAAAAATGGTCATTCTATGTTCCTTTTTTGTCAAAATATTGTACTTAAGTAATTTTTTATTGTAACACTATTCTTAAAACAATTTTATATACATTTTCTAATCTAAGTGGCACTAAATATCATAAATATTATCCATTCATACGCTTTCGCAGAATCATGGTTCCGAAAGTAGTCGGACACCTTAAATGCGAATTAAAAATTACACGATTATTTCCCCAATGCCTCCGTTTAACACGTAGGCAAGCGGATGTGGTGTATTGAGAGGAGGGGGTTGAAAAGGAATAAATAAGCAAATCCTTTGAAATAAGTAAAAAAAAAATCCTTTGCAAACACTCTCAAGGTCATTTTACTACATTCCAAAGCCTTCGGAATAGTTTTATGGATAGCAGTTCACAGAAAAGATCATATTTCAGAAAGACGTATATATACGTTTGTGGCAATTAACGCACTGGTTGAGTTAGACATTTATATACGCCGGTGGCACTTAAGAAGTTAATGTCGTATTGTAGGCTTAGCTCCAAAGAATAATATTATTTAATTTAATGCATTGTTATATTATGGAGGAGGACGTGATGAAAATTATGGTTGAATATTAGGTCGCTAATATTGAAAGTTTGAGAAGCACTGTTTTATGAGACTGCATGTTAGTTCATAGTTTTCTTCTATTGATTCACTTATTTATTAAACAAAATAGGGAATTTTTGTTGTAATCAACGGAAAAATACGTCATTGTGTGATTTGTATGAATTTTGGAAAAGCAATGTTAATTACTACATTACGGCATTATATATATATATATTCCTTTCATAAGAAAAAATTTTCTATTTTATGTCTCAAATTAATGAGAATTCAATTGCTGCTTAGTTGCTTGTAAAAAAAATCGAGTTATTCGCTTTATATGGTCAAAAATAAGGATTGCTAGATATTACAATATTTGCTTTATGGATGATCCAAAAATGTTTCGTAGGAAATGTCCTTAACTAATTTTAGTGAGGGAATGGAATTTCAAACAATTCTTGTATGTACTGATATGTTTCAAAAGCTGGCAAAAGGTAGTTCATTTTCCAACTCTTAATTAAAGTACTGCTTTTGTCATCTGATACTCCCATGTTTTCCCGAACATGTTATAACAGTTTCAAGCAGAAAATTAACTGGAATTTTTTCTTAGCTAATTTTCTCCTATACTTTGTTTGTGTAGCTATCTATAAGAAACTAATCTTTTAGTTGAAGTATCATGTTTCAACATCAAAATTGGAAAACCAGGTCTATCGTAGAATCTAAAATTTAACACCACTGTGTGTTAAGACAATGAATACTTTCACTTTGATTTCCGCCAAACTCTATTATGAAGTCGAACCAACTTTCAATACAAGTAGAAAAAGTAGTTGCATGAAATTGCACATTTTTATTTTTTACTTTGAGTTTATTTTTTTAATACACTTTAAAAGAGCGTTAAATTTACAAGATGGATTATTGGGGATATATCAAGTAATTCTTAATTACTAGCACGATTTGAATGAAATCGGAATTGATACTCATGTAAGAATAATTTAAAACTAAAAGCTTTCTAATTTGTAATTTTTCTAAATATTGTTTTCGCATTTTAAATATTTCCAAAAAAATTTACCTACCAGAAGAATTTGAGTTATAAAAATGTGTGGTTATTATCAATATGATGGGAACGTAAGTGTTTTAAAGGTATTTGAGTATTATAAAACTGACCCAGAAGTATCAAATGAAAAGAAGCCTTCAAATGCCATGATATGCTGCCAATAATTGAAAGCTGTTCCCACGCATCTACAAACAGAATAATATTTTTAGCGCATACGATGACAGGATTTGGCGATGTCTTTTGATGTGGTGAAATTGGCTGACGGTATAATACGTAACGTTTTAAATTATTCATAATTTGATTTTGAGAGAAACTTTTTATGGAAAAAAGTTCTCAATCTTTTTCTATTTTGATTTCATTTCGTAATTAATATGAATTTGTTACTGATAATTTAAGGTATGTGACTGCCTTCGAAGCACTTTTATTGAAATAAAAACATTTCCAACTAAATAAACACTTTTTTATTTGAAATAGGGCATAACATTAAGAATTCAAGTACAATTTTCACAAAATTAAAAATAATTTTGGATATATTGGGAATTTTGAGTGAAATTTTAGTAAAAATTGCAGTTACGGTAAACGTTATATTGAAAATTCTAATCAATATATATTCGAAATATATTTATATAGTACATAAATAACATCATTATATCTGTGCTTAGAGCTATTTGATTTGTAATACCTTTGAAAGCTTCTGAAATACACTCAGGAACATTGAAAATAGCGACCCAAGAAGGAAGCTAAGTACAATCGCGAAACTTTGCAAATAAGTACAGCGTAATGTGATATGCAAATGATCCAAGTTTTGTGCCAATACGCATGCTCATACACGACGAGGTGGCGCTACAATTAGGATGAGGGTGCTATATAAGGCAGCACAAATTCGAAGATTCATAAACGGGACGATTACCCGCCGATTGTAGGAAGACTTTGGTAAGCGAAACATGCCAGGTAAACGTGCTAGAAGACATTTCTCACAGTTAAGCAAGTTTGAGAGAGGCTTTATCATCGGGATGAAAACTGCAGGCTGGTTGAAGCGTCGTGATGCTGGCCAGGTGGATCGTTCGGAGTGTGCCGTTAGAAATTGTTGGGAGCAGTGGACACGAGAAGGTATCCACGCGCGGAAAACCGGATCTGGAGCGACCAAGAAGACCGCGAGGAGAGAGGATCAAAGGATCGTGCGGCAAGCACTTGTGGACCCCACAGTGACTCGTTCAACGATACGAGCAGACGTAGGCGTAGCAATTGTTCCACAAACAATTTCCAGACACCTTGTAGAAGCAAATCTTAAATCCAAGCACCCTTTCCGTGCACTTCCTTTAATACTGGAACAACGGCAACTGCGTCTACAGTGCTGCCAAGCCAGATCAATGTGGAATGTCACAGATTGGCAAAAGGTTGTGTTTAGTGATGAATCCCGGTTTGTTTTGGGGACAGATGATAACCATGTACGGGTGTGGAGGCGCCCTGGTGAGCGGTACAATTCCCCCCACATTGTTCTACGTCACACTACCCGCACAGCTGGTGTAATGGTCTGGGGGGCATAGCCTATGATAGCCGGTCCGCTTTAATTGTGATGCGTGGAACTTTAACGGGCCAACGTTACGTTGATGATATTCTTTGACCCCATGTAGGACCTTTCCTAAATGGTCTCCCAGGGACAATTTTCCAGTAAGATAATGCTCGTCCCCATACAGCAAGAGTTGCTCAAGACTTCCTACGTCATTTTTAGACTCTTCCATGGCCGGCCCGCTCCCCCGATTTGTCCCCTGTAGAGCACGTGTGGGATCAGGTAAAACGGCGGATGCCATCGTGTCACTCTGTACATGATTTAGAGTTGGCTGTTCAAGATTTGTGGGCCCATCTGCCTCAAGACAACATAAGGTGTCTAATCAACTCAATGCCGAACCACGTGGCGGCATAAATTGCAGCTGGAGGTATAGTCCAACACGCTATTGAAGTTGCCCAGTATTTGTGTCGTTGCACACTCTGTATTCGGTTAATTGTCTTGTTTTTGAGATCAAGTGAATCTCTCATCTGTGTCATTATGTGTATTAAATTTCATTTCAATCCGATGCTTTCTTCTTGGGTTGCTATTTTCAATGTTCCTGAGTGTATGTCAATTTTTATGCAATAATTCAATTTTATACAAAAAACTAATGCTATTTTCTTACAAAAAGTGCAATCAAATACATAAATTTTTACACAAAGGTTAGATTATAGTCTATAACACAGGTAAAACTAAATAAAACATTTTCGGAAAATTACAATTCAATAACCTAAAATTGTTTTGTGTAGAGATCAACTTCCGGTTTTGTAAACTCCATTTCCGGTTTACTATTTGTGCTATAACTTTGCTTCTAAATATCGTAGAAACAAAAATAGAGTGTTTTTGGAATCTTTAATGTAATCCTAAATGGGCTATAAAATAAAAGTATAAAAGAAAGTTAGAAAATTTTCTCTAAAATGGAGAACTTTGGGTAGTCACATATCTTAATTGCAATGCATTTTTGATTATTTCGATATATCGCACACACTAGAGTCAGTTTGAGTGAGCGATGGAGCTCGTAATTTTGAGCCATAATCAAGTTACGAGGACTAGCTCTCTGCTGAATACTCTATCACGATCTTCCAGCCTCATTAAGAGATGATCTCGCGAAGTTTGTGTGAGACCCAATACATCACTTACTGGATACAAATTCATTATTTCATCAACCATAGGCTTCTATGGCTTTCATTTTGAGAGAGAGAAGGAACAAAACAACCTCTCAATAATATTTTCATGTGATGAATCACTTTATTTTGAACTACTACGTGTTTAAAAGGAAAGAAGCTAAAAATCTTATTCTTCAAAATTCGACATCTTGCCATCAGAAGAACAAATTCTTCATGGCGGGTATGTGGTGAAAGTGGGTCAGTTTAGATATGAAACTCATTTAATCATGATTCAAAATTGCTTTTGTGTATTGGCTGTAACTAGAGGAATTTTAAATGGGTCGGAAATAAGCAACCAGGTGGAAGCATTCATTAAATGAATAATAAACAGCATAACTGACATGTTTTTAGTCAAATCACGATGCTTATATCACATTATTGTCGCACTATTCGTTATTTTCTCGCCGTGAATTTATTTGTTCATTTCACAAATTAGTGAAGCAACATCACGAGATATCGATTATTAAGTTATGAGGGAACATTTTTCGCCGCCGTCTATCGTCCTAAAGAAATGAAAAAAAAAAGAATGGCGAAGGAACGGAATTTATTGTTTTCCAAGAAAGGAAAAAATTCTTTCTTGTCCTTCAGTATCCGAGGTTCGTTATCTTTGAAACGTAAATTCAGAATACTATTGCGAACACTCAAATGAAATTGGAAAAGTTTATTATTCATGTGTGAAAATGGACGCTATTATTCAGGTTTTTGTTGGATTAAATTAGAACAAGAGCTCTCGGATAAAATAAAATTGACTATTTCTTGTGAATTGTAAATTGCGATTTAATAAATTGTGCGTAAAAAGTTTCGGAAGAAAAAGAAACTCGAGCAATAGTTTCGGTTTCGTTTTATTTGGTTAGGAATAAAATTTCTTTTGAGCTTTTTTTGTAATGATTGTTAAGTGAAAATTAGAATATATATAGGGAGAGTGAATCTTTATACAAATAATTCTCTTTTTTGAATGCAGTAAAATGCTATAATTAATTATAAATCAGAAATTATTCTTAGGAAATGTTGGTAGTAATAATATTTTTCTGTCCAAATTAAATTTATATTGTAGGTTTATATATATATATATATATATATATATATATATATATATATATATATATATATATATATATATATATATATATTATTTTATTATTTGCTTTTTAACCTAATTTAGACAGATAAGAGGAAAATGCATTGAATTTTATCTGTGTATAGAAGAATTGACCTATTACAGGACTTATTACAAAAAAAGATTAAATTAAACTAAAAAATTACTCAACCAACATTATGCTAAAACTATACAGTGATTGTCAAAATTGCCGATACTTTTTAAAATTGTTATGTTTTTTAAGAGTACTTGATACCCCCAAAATCACAGACTTATCGTTTTTTTATTTTCATTTAATCTTATTCTTTGCATTATTATCTTTCGATTTATATATCACTTGTGTATGTCGGAAAGTCCGAAGTTGAATAAAACTTCATTTGAAAACAAATTAGGCAATTCAGCCACGTCCCCTTTTTAGAAAAAAAAGCTAAAAAAAGCATTTTGATAAAAAAAAATCTAATTTATAAAGAGAAATAATAACATTAAAAAAATAATGTGCAATATATAAAGCAGAATATTTCCGAGGCAATATATACAATCATTTTTTTTCTTTGTGAAATGTGTGCATGTAAAATTTTTAAATTAAGGCATTTTATATTAATAATTTTATAAAATTTTTTAGTTCTTATTCCTAATATATTTTTCATACAAATGTAATACTTTAATATTATAAGAAGAAAAACAGCTAAAATTTCTGTCGTGACAGAAAAAAATTTTTTTGAACGTTTTTCTTGAATTTTCTCGTGCAATTGGTCCTCTCTAAAAGTTGATCATTTATAAAAATGTGTGGGTTGAAAAAATATGAAAATGCAATTATTTTAAAGAAAAAATGTATAACTAATATCTTAAAGTTGTATTTTAAGCTTAATTAAGCTTATAATACTTATTTTTTCAGAATTATAATTTTTAAAGTGGTTTTTCTCAGTTTGTGTTTTTCGAAACCTTAGTACATTCAAAATGCTACTCCTTCGATAATTATTTACCGATCACTTCCATTTTTTTCCTGCGTGTTAAAAATAAAGCATGTAATAAAATTAGGGATCCGTTTTTCTATAAACTGAATACTTTTTGTTTAAAAAAATAAAATGTAAGACACGTTGGCTTTTTCGTTGATTTTTAGCCTGTATATCAACATTTTATTTTTTTTCTCGAAAACGAATAAAGTTATTCTAAAATAGATCCCTAAAGTTGTTTAGAACATCCATAAGAATATTATAAAAAAATTCTGGTCAAAAAATAAATTTTTACAAAAGGAGTAGGATTTTAAATTTTTCCCAATTTTCTTCAAAAAATTAAAATTTTTAAAATTAGTGAATAATATATGAAAATTTTCATCTGGTATCATTTTCTTGACTAGAAACATTGTATAAAACGCTAAAATATAGTTTTTAAATACGTAAATAAAGAAATTTGCTCAAAAGGTACCGAGTCCTCTTAAGTTTGTATGCTTATAGAAAATATTCCGTTGCCCAATATTCAAAGTATTTTAAATCATTTCAACTAGAGTTTAATACTAAATTCAATACAAAGAACAAAATTCAAACATATGCAATGCCAAAAAAATTATGCTGCAATGACTATCGATATACATTAGATACTGATGATAGCAGTGAGTTATCAATGCTTAGTAAGGTAGCCTTTGATTTTTATTGCAGCTTCACATCGATATTTCATTGAACTGAAAATTGTTTTAAGCTCTTTCTTCATTATTACATGACGCTAGGAAACAATAATATCCTCAATCAGTTTCTTTTTATTTCATGGGTACCTAATTCGGACAAGAGTTTTTTAACGATGCTACAAGTTTTTGATAGAATCGAGGTCAGGACTATTTCCTGGACAGGACAACAATTCATTGATCTTAGAGCGATACCAATCTTTTGATTACTTTACTGTGAAGCAAGGAGAAGACTCCTGCTAAAAATAAATGAAGCATTGTTGGTAGGTAAATCTCTGATGGAAGGTAGAAGTCTGGGTTCCAGAATGTTGTCAATGTATTTTCTGACATTCGGTGTTCCATCGATGATATGAAGGCGACCGATACCATCTGCTTATATGTTTTACCAAATAATACAGCTATGTGGGTACTTTAGTCTTGCCTGGATGCAGTCAGGATGTAGCATTTCTCCTGTTGTACGTCTTACATATTTTTGGCCATCACTACCGAATAATGATATCTTAGTTTCATTCCTCCTTATAACTTGTAACCCTTAATAAATTGTCCAATTAATGTGTCTTTTTGACCATTGTAGTGTTTTTTAGCGCTGCTGTAAATAGAGCTAAGACTTTTTTGGTGAAATTCTATCTCTGAGTCTAACATGTGATAATCTTCTCCTGATAGTTTTTGAATTGACAGAAACACCAGTATCATTCATATAACTTCTGATGAAAGTTAATGGCATCCTTTTATCGTGGAGACATAGTACTTTTGTTCTTTTGTCATAAACAGATGGAGTGCACCTTTTTCGGCCTTTTCCTGCTTTGGGTATATCTTAAACAAAACTTTCAGTCTCCAGTTGTAGTCATTGAACCCCCCACCTGTCTTGCAATTTTAAGACAGTAAATACCACTTTCTCGTCACATATCTCTTTCTAGGTGTCCAATGTACTCTTTTATTCCATGTCATTTTTTTTTAATAAATATGATTGTTGTCCCCCTGGCCAGGAAACTGTCCTGACCTCCATCCTATCGAAAACTTACGGCATTGTTTGAAAACTTTTGTCCAAATGAGACATTACTGAAATTAAAAGAAACTAATTAAGGATATAATTGTTTCCTGGCATCATGTAATAATGAAGGAAGATGCTGGTACACATGTTTATAAAGATCAAGCACGGTCCATGAAGTGTGTGTACGAGTGGTTCATCCGTTTTCGAAAAGCATGTAAAGTGTTTCAGACAACTCCGTAGCGGAAGACTGGCGACCTCCATCAGTGATGAAAACATCGAGAAAGTGAGGAGATTAATCATTAAAAAATTACAAGTAAAAAAACTTTTTTAAAAACAAGATTTTATTTAAATGCTCTAAAAAGAGTAAAATAAACTTTTCTTTTAAAACTTTTTTTGCTAACAACTTAAAACGTGTGTCATTACACAATTTATAATATAAAAGCTGGTCGCGAGATTTAAATACTCGTATTTACTTAGTTTGAAAATTTTAAAAATTAAAATCAATCAGATCAAGTTATTTAATTTGCTTGTTCATCTACACAGGTTAATCTCGCTACAACCTTTTATATCATAAATTGTGTAATGACGTTATAAGTTGATATCAAAAACGTTTGAAAAGAGAAAGTTTATTTTATTCTTTTTATAGCATTTAAATAAAAGCTTGTTTTTAAAAAAGTTTTTTGCTTTTTAGCTATCGCTGGACAGGTTTCTCTCTATGTTCATCTCATTCAACGCATAATTGTTGCAAGGTCATTTGCCGGTTAATTTTGAACAGGCTAGCTCAGAGGTACTCAATCTTTTCCCCGCCAAGTCACGTACATATGATAAATATTTCAATCGGGCCACAAGAGGGTAATGGGGGGGGAGATAAACACTGTAAGACTAAAACAACATTGGACAAAGCAAAATTAATCAAAATATTAAAACTAATTTTTTTTGCTTTTACTATAATACATTCGAACCTGTTTTTGTGCGGTCCTTTTTTATGCGATTTAATTTTGTGCGACCGCATAAAAAAAACTTTCTGCAGTATTTCGACGAATTGGCTTGTTATACGAAAGAATTCGTAAAATTTTCGAAAAATTTTTTTGTGCGGTTATTTTTATACGATTTTTATCATCCGCACAAAAACAGGTTCAACTGTACTATACAAAAAACGAAAGACACAATTTTTTTTAAAATCCGTAATTTTAAACCAATTTTTTCAATCTTTGTGCAGAATTTGGATAATACTATTTTACAAAAAGAAAAAAAGTTTCGTGCGATTATCTTTAAAACTGATGAAGTTTTAAAATGTTTTATTAAAAATTGGAGTACTTTTTGAAAAATCGCAAAAAAAAAGTTTTCGGCATTTTATTTTTTAAATGACTGATTCTAAAAGAGAAAAGCCTGGATTTTTTTAATGCAGAATATCGATTCATTAACACGAAAAAAATTTCATCCCGAACGATTTAGAAATCATTTTCATGAAAACGCATAGATTTTGACTCATTTTAGAAAAAATCGTAAAAAATAGAAATATCATTATTTTTTTTTAAAAAAAAGTATCGTGGTGAAATAAATGATCTTTCCGATTATGTAATTATTTCTTGTCTCAGTTCGATAGGAAGAATAAGATGTTTTTTTTAAAAAAAGGTCGAAAAATCGGAACTTTAAGCTCAATCCGATAAGCTGCTTGGCAGAATAAAAAGCTAACAGAGGTAAAAGGTTTTTAACTAATATCTTTCTAACTGATTTTTATATCGGAATATAAATGGTCAAAACATGTATTGTCCTCCAAACTAAACGTGTATACAAAATTTCAGCTCAATCGGTTGAAGACATCAGCTTCAAAATTGAGTTGCAAGATTCCACTCGAACAAATTACATTGCAAGTTAAATAAAAGCTTGTGTGTAAAATCGTCAATTAACGGAGCGCATGATAGCTGATGAGCTGCAGATTAACCGTGAAGTCGTGCGACAAATCGTTACCCAGAATTAAGGGATGAGAAAAACGTGTTATCATTGACGATATTCCTAACATCCAACGAAACATGACGAGGCTTTTGAACTCCATCCCAAAAGAAGATTTTTTGCAAAGTTTCTAGGACTTGTATAACAGATCTCAGGGGTGCATAGTTATAGGAGATTGGGAGATGACTATTTCGAGAAGGACAGTAAGGTAACTTTCATTAACATTTCATTTACTTTAATGATACAGGACTATTCACCGAACTTTATTGTCAGAGGTTGTATAGAGCATCATCTGTTGGTCAGATTTTGCACTTTTTTTTAGTTTCAATAAAAACCTATGTCCCAAGCATATGTGTCAATTTTTACCTTTCGACCGACATTATTCAGGGAATTATTGAATTTTAAATTGTTAACGGACTTTTTTTTTTTTTGGGGGAGGGTCCTCTGTTATGTTCCACATCTGAGCATTCAATAATTTAATATATTTATTCATTTTGCATGATGATTTTTGTGGTAACTCAAAAAATGAATGAATCAACTCAAACACTGCCGACTTCATTTTTAGAGACCAATTTCTCTCTAATTCCTTTTTTTTACCCAGTGAGACCAGTCTCACTCTGTAAGGCTTTAAAGGTACCTAACCGGTCTCTCCAGAGGCCTATTACTCCAGCAGACATCACCCCGCTTTAAAGCTTTATTTAAATAGCAAAATTGTAAACTAATTAGAAATTTACATAAGCGTATAGATAATTTCTCGCACAATTTGCAAATTATTACTTGTCATATACACAAGAGATATGAGTTGAGTGATATTTAATTCACACACAAAATCGTAACCTGAAAAGAAATATGGAATCAAAAAAATTACTAATGTTTAGGTACTGGTTTGCAAAACTAATGCAAATTTAATCCAAATAAAGTATTACTATATTTTAAGAATATATTTATACAGAAAAAATAACGGCTGCTATTAAAAAATTCTTTGAGTGAAACTTTTTGAAAGAATACTTAAAGGCACACAGTTACGCTGAAATTTATGTAACATTCAACTTATTTCTATGTAAACATACATTTTTCAGTAAATCGATGAATTTTATATGAGTAATCGATACATTATCATTTTTATAGAGATTTCTTTCGAAATAGTATTTTTATAGATGTATCGACGAAACTATATATTTACTTGTGTTAGCAAATATGTCTTCTCTTCTGTGTCGGAATGTAAGAAGTATTTTTAAAATATTTTATCTCCGTATTATTTGAATATATTCATTTTGTGTGGTAGTTTTGTTTTGAGAGAAAAAAAAAACATAAATCTTTCAAACGTAGTGATAGAAATGGAAGATTCTTTCTTCCAGGTTTAAATTGGATGATTAGTGTTATTGTTTTTTAAAAAATATTAATTGTATAATAAAATAAATTTAACTATATAATTAAAACTTAAATCATGCTTAAAAAATTTGATGTTACGCATAATCTTTAAAATTTTTGGATATTGATTCTCTTTTTTTAACCAAGGAAAGGTAAAATTCCTTCCCTTAGACTTATGATACCCGTTTTGACCCCTAAGGGTCAACGACGCCCTACAAGGGGTGCACGTCAGCCAAAAAAAATCAATTGAGGGTTTCTGATAGATTGAATATTAACGTCGCACTGTTCAGTTACACGAGGGCTTTTGGCGACGGACCACATAATTTTGAACCATGGTCAAGTGACGTGGATGACACCTGAGTTAGCACCCCCTCTCCTAAATACCACACCACACCAACGGGAGGACTTTTCAGCTCTCGACAGATTTAACGTGCATCGCTGCCCTACACGGTGGGTCTTTAGTGGTACATGGCTCGAACTCGTGACAAGGCAAGCCACGGTCCGATAACTATACCATTTGGCTGCCGCAGCCACTGAGGTTTCCTGAGGTGTAAATGATAATCTACGATAGTGTCTATCATTTCAGCTGGGTGTGACTTTAATTTTGGCTTTCAACGAATAGAATAATCCCCATACAAAAATATTACCTATTTTTTATGTAGTAGTTTAATATAAAAACACATATATACACATATTGCATTATTAAAATTCTAGAGCAAGCAAACATATGTATGTGTCTATATCTATGTGAGACTATCTTATCACAAACCGCTGAAAGCAGAAAAGCGTCAAAAGTATCAAAAGATAGGAAATGTAATCTAAATAGTTCATTTAATTTCCTGAAGCTATAATTCATTAAAAAATTTTAAGAACTGTAAAACAAATGATTAGCCTATCCTTGCAGCGCCATTTATCGTGCACAGACTCAGAAGAATGGCAAGGGAAAGATTTCCTTCATTTTGCCATCCTCCTTTCTCACTGAAATCAGATGAAAAATGAATCTAGAGCTGGACGGTTTATTTCGCCAGGACACGATATAATGTGTTGTTATTTATTAAAAAAAAATTTTTTTAAAGAAAATAACTGTTTTTAATTTTTTTCTATGCTTTCGAAAATGATCCACATTTTCACACCAGAACGTTCCAATCGTTTGTGTCTCGTTCTTATCGTCGTCACCAATCAAACCTATGTACGAAAAATTATGTGGGGACAATCTTTGCTCATTGACCCTGTAATAACATACAATTCCTATATTTTTTCCTTCACGATTCTTCGAAAATTATTTGTAATTTGTTTTGAAAGTCTAATAACTTCGGAATTTCTGAAAATAATCACCCGAAATCTTTTTTCCCGTGTGTTAAATCTTATTGTCTGCGTTTTGACCGAAGGTTGAAAAATTTACTACAATAGCAATGCGTTTGCAATGTATGTATTAACAATACACTACATCATCCACTGGCAAAATTTAGTTGCTTAAAATCTGAATGATAGATTTAATGAATCTCTTCTATTAGTTATTAACTTTCTATCTACCATATTATGATTTACTGCAATTTTTTTCATGCAAATTTTTTTTGAATCACAACATTGAAAACTAAGGGATGTACTTAACTAAAATACTCAAATTTGAGAAATTGAATCTGATAGAGATAATTAATTAAATTGGTACTTTTAAGTTCCGTCAGCTTACAAAGGTATAAAATATTCTCTTTAGTACGAAAAGACCGAAAGACTTTTTTAACGCAGTTTTAACTTTAAAAAATGCTAAATAACCAGAGAACACTAATATTTTACAGCTCAAAATATTTATTTTTAAAAATTATTAAATTTTTAAAATTTATTTACTTTTTTCAGGCATAAAAACAGCTTTAACAAATATAGTGTGTTTTTTTAGAGGTATAGAACTTTAAATTGCAATAAAACAACGATGTATTATTCGATTGACATGAATTTTTTTTTTTATTCGAAAGATAATCTTGTGGCATTACATTTTAAATATGATTTCTGGCATAGGACTGACACGGCTGGCTCGGATGTAGTCCAATCTGGACGTCCAATTTTCGATGACTTTTTCCAACATTTGTGGCCGTATATCGGCAATAACACGGCAAATGTTGTCTTCCAAATGGTCAAGCGTTTGTGGCTTATCCGCATAGACCAATGACTTTACATAGTCCCACAGAAAATAGTCTAGCGGTGTTAAATCACTACATCTTGGAGGCCAATTCACAGGTCCAAAACGTGAAATTAGGCGGTCACCAAACGTGTCTTTCAATAAATCGATTGTGGCACGAGCTGTGTGACATGTTGCGCCGTCTTGTTGGAACCACAGCTCCTAGACATCATGATTGTTCAATTCAGGAATGAAAAAGTTAGTAATCGTGGCTCTATACCGATCACCATTGACTGTAACGTTGTGGCCTTCATCGTTTTTGAAGAAGGATTCCACCAACCCATAAATCGCACCAAACAGTCAGTTTTTCTGGATGTAACGGTGTTTCGACATACACTTGTGGATTAGCTTCACTCCAAATGCGGCAGTTTTGTTTGTTGACGTAGCCATTCAACCAGAAGTGCGCTTCATCGCTAAACAAAATTCGCTTATGAAAATCGGGAACAACGGCAATCTCGTTTTGGACCCATTTAACGAATCTACGCCTTGCTTGATGATCTTTTTGATGAATTGCCAAACCAAACTGAGAATAAATCACTTGACAGCTGTTAAATCGGTCGCCATCTTGGAAAGTAATGCTAACTTAAACTTCTATACCTGGAAAAAAACACGCTTTAGTTTGATGATATTCAAAGAAACTGTTTTTCTTTTCATTAATGCACAGAAATTCATTACCCGTTGTGCATTTTGATTGAGGTTTCGATAGAATGTTTTTTTAAGGCATTGCATCCTGGTGTAAGAAATGCTGTATTTAATTAATATTATCTGCTGCACCTTGAGTCTTGCGCAGTCTCTTGATCGTCATCTTAAGCATATAACGAAAGCTCCTGCAGATTTTTTGCTAGGACTTATTCATCTGAAAAATTACTTGTTAATACATCACTGATTTCAGATGATAGGTTCTGTATTAAATCTAAAGTCTCTTGAAGATTGAGCTTCTTTTTTCCAGATATTCTAAGAAAAGGAAATAATAATAATAATTATAATAGCAAGTTGAAAATCTCATATATTGTTAAATCTCAGTTATACATAAATAAAGTAAAATGTTGTTAATTTGTGAAACGAGAATAGATATATCCTTTAATTGTGTGGCAAAAAATCTCAGATTCAAAGCTCAAAATGTTTTGAAAAAAATTGAAATTAAACAATAAAAAAGCAAAATAAAAATAAGTTACGCTCTTTTTAGCATTTCTTTTTAGCTTGTCTATTGCATTATAGTGATGATTCTAATACATAAAACAAAAAACAACAATAAGTCTCACGGACGGAAAAAATCTTTAAATTCTTGCTTTAACATCCAGTGTACTGTCGGTACTTATAATTACCACGAAGTTATTCAACTGTAAAATTAATTATACACACTGTTCACTTAAAATAAATAGTAAAATCTCTTTCTAAGGTCATTAACATACAAAAAATGACACTTATTTGACAGTAACTACTTTTTCGGAACAAAAATGATAATCTTCGCGATCCGATCAAAATGTTAGCTGAAAATGCAACTTCTGCTCTATAAAACTATTCGCCTTCCCCACTAAAATACTCATTATAGAATCCGTGCTGCCATATATCTTGGAAGAGTCGATTTAAAAGAATTTTCCTGCTAAGAATCGTCAGAGTATTCGTAAAAATTGTTATTTTATGTACTTTTAAGTACCGTGAGTGGATAAAGTGTTAATGCAATTATTAAATACGAAGCAACACGTTGAATACGCAGTTTTTTGCACAGTTCTAGGGAGAAAAGGCGAGAACTTTCACATCCCATTAGCTCCATTACTGTAGCACGTACTTTGAAGTACGCTTATTCTAGAAAGGCTAATCTTTATGAAAGATTAATTACAGTTTTAGGGTTTGCCACAAATCCAATTTGAAAACAGATTTTGCCTCTTTAGCAGATTTATTTACTGAATTTTATGAGGTTTACTTGAAGTTACATAGTGACAACTTAAGGTATCCAACTGCGTTCGGAGCCGTGATTTTCAAAAGCGCATAAATGGATAATTTATGCGCTTAAGCGCATTAGCGCATAAATGGATAAATGGATTTTAAGCGCATAAGCGCATAAATGGATAAATGGATTTTAAGCGCATAAGCGCATAAATGGATATTTAGCACTTAGATTAGAATATATGCATAAAATTGTTTTAAGGATATTTTGACAAAAAATTATTTTAAATACAATATTTTGGCAAAAAACTAACTTAGAATAATCTTTTTTTCAAACGTTTTTCTTTTGTGAAAAATGCTTCTATTAGAATAATATTTTGCCTGTATATAGCTCAGACCTCTGTTCAGAGACTCAACTAGAATTTTTGAAAGATATAACTTAGAAGTGGGTTTATTCGTATTTTACGACAACAGAGGGGAGCAATTTTAAGAAAAAAACGCGAATAATTATTTCAATTGGTGGTAACTCTGAAAATAAAGTGAATTTTTCAAAAATTCTAGTTGAGCCTCTGTAGAGAGGTCTGAGCTATACACTTAACTTAGAATAACCCTTTTTCAAAATGTTCTCCTTTTGTGAAAAATGCTTCTGTGATAATAATATTTTCCGTGTATATAGCTCAGACATCTGTACAGAGGCTCAACTATGATTTTTGTAAAATTCACATTATTTTCAGAGTTACAACCATTTGAAATTATTATCGGCATTTTTTCCTTAAAATTTCTTCCTTCTGTTGTCGTAAAACATGGATGAATTCATTTCTAAGTAATATATTTTAAAAATTCTAGTTGAGTCTCTGTACAGAGGTCTGAGCTATATACAGGCAAAATATTATAATAGAAGCATTTTTCACAAAATAGAACATTTTGAAAATTGGTTTTATTCTACGTTCCTTTTTTTTCAAAATATTGTACTTAAATATTTTTTTTTGTAATACTATTTTTAAAACAATTTTACATACGTTTTCTAATCTAAGTGACCCTAATATCATAAATATTATACATTTATGCGCTTTTGCAAAATCATGGTTAAGAACGTAGTCGGATACCTTAAACTTGATTTAAAGAAAGTCCATCTTTTCAGCCTTTAACGGCAGAATTAAGCTAATGAAGAGCATAACGTTGGACATCACGAATTTTCCCAGTTTGTTTCTAAATTTATCTGACTAATTGCCACAGGAATATGACGTTCCAATCTATGTTCAACTTTGTCTTCTATTCAGATTTTTAAAACTAGGTGTGAGAAATTTTGACTGGTAATACCACAGTGCCCAATCAATCCATTTGGGTGCATTAAAAAGATGTTATATCATAAGAGGAATTGAACGCATTCGGCGTCAACGAAGATCTTAAGTTATCAGTTTAGAAACTGATATCAGCAATTTTTTTTCACTTCAAAAATACATACCTGTCACTTATACCGAGTTATGGAATATCAGGAGAAAATGTTAATTATTTTTCTGGTGTAAAGGAGCTTCAGTGTGGATGCTAATCTCCGAAACGAAAGATAAATAAATACTCGGGACACTATTAATTGACGAGGTTTAAGGTATCACACTATCCTAAAATCATGATTTTTTAAAATTATTGACAATTTTTTTATGATTTTATGTTATAGATCATCTTATTAGCTTTATAAAAATACCAAGGCTTTTATTTTCCATTCACTAGAACAAAAACTACAAGTTTTTTTTAGCAAAAGCAGATGCTATAACTTTACATAAACTTCAAAATGTGTTTTACTCGAACTGCGTTCTCCGATGCAAATATAACTCTCACTAACCCTTGTTAGAACTCGTATAAAGAGTCTTGCAAAATGAAAAAAAAATTACTGAAGTAAAAATATCATTATTACATTTTTAAGTTCCCTCCCGTGTAACCAAATATGATTTCAAGAAAAATTATAAAGAACAAAGTGATATAACTTATAAAATACATATATATTACAAACATTCATATAATGTATATTTATTTTCTGTGACATCGTTTTCTGACAGTTTGATTACTATAAAAAATAATTAGCTATGTTTATTAAAATAGTTACTTTGAACTAATGTTGCTTTTTTTCAAATTTAATACAAATCGCGCTTCAAAATTAATATAATTGGTATTTTTTTTCCGTTTTTGAGAGCAGGAAATGTTTTCAACTTTTTTTTATATATATAGTTGGGTCAGTAGAGGAAACTTTTAAACAAGCCACAGTTTCCTAAAACACTTTTCCTCTATTGTAAATTACTTATGATTATTTCTCGATTGTTTATGTCGTGTTGTGAAGCAACAGAAGGGCTAATGGGGAAGGTAAATGAAAAGGTAAATTTAACCCAAATAAATGACGAGGGTTCCACCTAAGCTGTTACACTTTCCTCCAAACTTTCTCCCAAACCAACGTGAGGGCTTTGAGCTTCGAACGATTTAATGTGCTTTGGCCCTTCTACTTGATGTATCTTCAGTTATTTAGGAATCCATCCAACAACTCGACTGTACTAAAGCCGGTCACGTGTTCACTAGAAGGATCACTAGATTACCAAATTCACTGGATAATTTCCAGAGCAATTTAAAACAATTGTACGAAAATTTGGATAAATGGAGTTTCTTAAGTCATATATTTGAAGCACTCATTTAGCAATAAGGAGTCTATTTATATATGAACATCCAAAATTAAAGTATTTGGTGAGTTTTACGAAATTTAAAATTAAGAAAAATTATTTGGCATTGAATTAAGTGAAGAAAAAAAAAGAAATTCGTTGTGCGAACATATTTTTGGAAGTTAGTTAATTGTGTTAAGTTAAGTAGCTCAAATCATAATTAAGCTTCCTTTAATGTAGCTAAAGTCAGCTATATGAACATTACCCTTTTGCCACGAGAATTACTAAATTTGTTTGTAAGAAAAATTTTCGATTGTGTTGGTCGATTGTTTAGTATTTTCGACGTTGACGTGATGTGGATGTTAGGAAACTAAATGTACATTTGTCACTTAACTGTGCATAAAAACTACGAGGTCTATCATGAATAGCCATATTGCTCTTAAGTCCAATGTTGATATTCAAATATATCCTTTTCCAATAGTTAATTCAGGGTATGTTACATTTATTAAAAATAGTTACGCGTATATAAATAGCACATATTTTTATTTATACATAATATTAAATTTTGATCACATAGTAATGTTTATTTTTCTTACAGTAAACAATTTTTTATATTTGTGAAGAGCATATTATGTACGAAATCAATCCAATACAAATTTTGCCACCAAATTTGTTTTTAAACATCATGAAAGTCTAGTTTTCGTGAATGCGTCGAATTTTCAGAAGTTAGAGAAAATATTTTTCTGGGTTTTTGTTTACACTTTTTTCTTTCACTCCGTAAAATCAGGACTGAATATTCGAAAGCTTGTAAGGTCCAGATGTCTTTCTGTATCGATTTTATACAACTTTTTTTTTTTGCTTCCACTCCGTTGCTCCGTAAATTCTTGAATAATAAGCAACTTCTCGAATAAAATTCATTGGAAGCTCCTATAAAAATTTGGAGATGCTTTCAGTTGGTATACTAAGTATTCAAAAGTTTCTACGATTTGTTTGTGAGAATTTTCTAAGCCTGATTTTGTATATATTTTGATTTATCATAACATAAAAGAATGTGTATATTTTCGGGTTTAAAATCTAATTTATTTGAGTTAGGGTTGCCTTTAAGAAAAACCGGCCTTGAGTGGAAGTAGTTTTACAATTCAACCTTACTCCTTTTAAAAGAATCTCAACAATAAAGTATGTTTTAGCATTAAAAATGTTAAAATTCTTCTTTATGTTTGAGAGATTTTGTTTTTTTTACACATGCTTTTAGGATGTTATTTTAAAAGAAATAATTCGCGGTTTTGTTGATAATTATGATTCATCAGTTGGAGAGGTATTTTTCCAAAAGGGAAGTTCAAGTCCAGTTGAAGCTAAAACCCTGTCATATAGAGAGAGGCTGATGCACGCGTTAAATATCGAGAGGCTGATGCACGTTAAATATCGAGAGGCTCAAAGTCCTCCCGTTGGTGTGGTGTGGAAATTATGAGAGCGGGTACCAGCTCGGGTGAGGTCATCATTTGAGCATGTTCAAAATTACGAAAAACGTAATTTTGTAACCTAATGACCCCTCGTGCAGCTTTGAAGTGCGACGTTAGTTTTATTCTCATTCCCTCACGGCATGGCGTCGGAGTTTGCAGAGGGTGTGCCAGCTCAATTATCGTCCTCGTCACTTGAACGAGACTTAAATTTACGAGGTTCATCGCCAATACTTCTCGTGTTTTATAACGATGCGTTAATAAGCATTTACTCACTCAAAGTTAAGAAAATCATCGTGGTTAATAATCCTCATATTATTAAGATTTTAAAGGAATAGTTTAGGCTTGTAAGGGCACACACCCTTTTGGTGCCCTTCTCCTAGATTATCAGCGTGAGCTAGAGGTATAGAAATAAATGAAGAACCAGAAGCTGCCATAATCTTAATATTACTTTATTAAGATCTTAACTTAAACCAATAACAGATTAGGTAATAATATATCTGAGAGAATCTACGGTGGCTAAACACACAATATATAATACCGAAATAACGTAACCCGGACCACTACCAATAACTAACTCGCCTAAGCTCAATTTCAATGTAAACACAGATCCGAATATTAAAATGGTAACTCCTACCTTAATGTCCAACGAAACAGCAATATATCTGATCCTAGCTGAAGTTGCGGTTCACTGGCGTGCAATTGTATGCCCCTTGACTAAAGGCTCTCTGTCACGGGTAATCCTCTCTTGACTGTCGCTTAACTTCTCGAAATACTCTTCACACTTGCAACACGGACTATCATAACACTTCCCAAATGCCACCTCGCTTACTCTAAACTTCTGTTATTTAAAAGCTTCCTAATTTGCATCTTTCATTCACGTTTTACTTGTCGGGTTGGTTGGAAAAGAATTGCCATTTATTCTGGCCCCAAATAACCCAAAAGGACATGATAATGGAAAAACGCGTGAGCCCGTCACAGGCTGTTTCCACCATATGTACGAGAGCGTGAACTTGACATGGAGCACATTTTCGGACAGAAAAAATGGCTCAATGTTTATAAAAAATTGTGACATTGTAACTCATGCATTTGTTTGTAATATAGTGTTTTTAAAATTTCAAAATATTTCATAAATAGTTAGTTTTTCCTTTTAACATGTGAAGGGATAGCTCATTTAACAATACATTATACGAAAAGATATGCAAAACACATTTTATAAAAGAAAAAATGTGTCAATTTGGATAAAAATGAGTAGTATGATAAAATAAGTGATTCTCTACAGGATAGTGTAGCCAGAATATATATATATATAATATTAATGTTTGAATACTGTTATATCTGAAAAAATATTCCGAATTCGGCCCCTATTCTTTAACATTAGCCGAAGATAGCTTTAAAATTAAGAGCTACCAACCTTTCAATAATGGAATGAGGTGATGAAACTTTGAGAGGCATTATATTGGACAGTCTCAAATACAGATTGTTAGAAAATTTAATATAATGCCTATAAGTGTGTGTAACGAGTGAAGACAGTTAGTGAGATCGTTTCCGTATAAAGAAAACCTATATAAAGTCGTCCTCAGCCACGACGGCCAATAAAACTCTACATTTGACCTTTATAGCGTAGCGTAACAGGATTGTAACCGTTACCTTGCCAGTTTGTGAAGTTCCTGTAGTCGCAAGAAACTAAATTTCAAGTGTTACTATTTTCAGAAAATTACACGACAGAAAGGTCTGTTTGGAAGAATAACTGCTGTTTACGTCCCTCTCATTTCTGTTTACATAAAAGTCTACGGTAGGAGACTGTTCTATTGCCTTATGAGACCAGAATCTGTTTAATTCCTGATTTGCGAAGTACCTTTGCATTGAGTGAAGCAGGGACCCACACACACTGTGCGATTCTAAGTGAAGTTTGCACAAATGTATTACTAATCCTTAAGTAACAACTTTACCTTAGCATATTAATATATATATTAGTAAAAACATACTGACATAAATATTGGTACGCATACGAAATAACTATTTAGTGCGTGCCTGTAAGTACAAGAGAGCAAAAGAAAATTAATGAAGTACAGAAATGCTTTTTACAATGAAAAACATGTACGGGCACGCATCATTTTGGAAAGACCCAGAAGTGGAAGTTTGATCCCTGTCCAGGCATTCATACTCCACAAAAACATAAACCTCCATGTGTTTGATAGAGACTGAGACTGTAGAGAGATATAAGGCTCTCTAAAATATCATCTCTGTAAGTCTTCCTTTTCGGGAGGGCAATTGACCATGATTTCATTCATATGGATGATATCCATATAGAGCTCGTTTTGCTGACTACTTTTTGGAAAGAGAGGATACAAGGTGGATGGACTGGTTAGCTAGGTCTCCACAAGCATAAACCTTATAAGATGCATATGTTGTTGATAGGGCTATAGGGTCCTACTTGACTTACAGGACTTGGAAAAAGCGTTGATAAAAGAGTAGGACACATTGCCGCTGAGATTTATAAATTGTTTCATTTCCGAAATGAAAATTCATGTCTGGGAAAATTGTATGATTGTAAGAGAAGAATCTCTATTGACCCAATTTTGTGCCTTTTCTCTCTTATAACTTCCTACACTGATGGACCGTAACACGATCATGCATGAAGTAAGCGATTTACAGTATTTTTTGTTTTACCATCATATATATACTAGCCATTACGCACCCGCTTCACTGGGTATTTCACGATGTTGTATAAATGTATACTGTTTACATATATATGATTTAATGATATCTAGCATTAAGAATTCGATTGTATCGCAAAATACATTTATAGCTGTAACTCTCACCTCTCTTGATATAAAAAGGACATATAAATTATAATATCTAATTTCTATTTATATCTAAAATAGAAGTAGAAAGATTTCTTGCGCTCACTTAACCTAATAATTAAGTGGATTTCTACCAAAGCAACTTTCAGTGGATCTCTACTCCATAAAAAAGCATGCGTGCTAAATTTCAAGTCTAAATCTAACAGAGCAAAATCGGAATTTTTATCTTCAATACCTCGTTGAGAGCATTCTTAGCGGATTCCAACTCAACAAAAGAAGCATGCAAACCAAGTTTCATTATTATAGTCTTAGCAGTTCGAAAACGTGAATTTTGTCTATCAATACGCCCCACTAACACTCTCCGCTTCCCCCTGGAGTTGTTTTCCGTAAAATCCATTCTGAGTGGAACTCTTTTCAACTAAAGAAACGTGCTCAACAAATTTCAGGTAAATGGGTTAAATTCAAAAACAGGAATTTTTCTATAACACGCCTTAATCCCTCACAAGCCCAATCCTTTGGGGGTGCGTTTTCGCAAAATTTGTAAAAGGAACTCTATTCCATGAACGGAGCATACCTTCTAATTTTCAAGCAGGTGGGTCTAATAGTTGAAAAGCGGAAATATTTATCTATTACGCCACTTAATCCCCCTCAGTGACTCTTGGGGATCAATTTTCCCCAAAACTTTTTTGTAGCGGATCTCTACACCATGAAAAGAATCCACTTATCAAATTTCAAGACTGTACGTCTAATAGTTTAAAAATGGAAATAAATATCTATAACGCCCCTTAAGCCCCCGCTACGCCACTTAGGAAGCGATTTTCACAAAACTTATCTTATAGTGGATCTCTATTCATTGAATGGAATCAGCTTGCTCAATTTCGAGATTTTACGTCTAATAGTTTTAAAAAAGGAGTTAATTGCCTATATCGCCGCTTAATTCACTACTAAGCCACTTGGGAGTCGATTTCGACAAAATGCAATTTGTAGCGGATCTCTACTCTATGAAAGGAATCCGCAAACCAAATTTCAAAACTGTACTTCCAATAGTTTAAAAATGGAAACAATTATGCTTAACGTCCCTTAAGCGCCCTCTACGCCTCTTGGAGGTCGATTTTCGTAAAAATCATTATGTAGGGAATCTCTACTTTATGAAAGAAATCTGTTTCAAGACTGTACATCTAATAGTTTAATAACAGAAATAATTATTTATAACGCCCCTTGGGGTTGGATCTTTGCAAAATCCGTTCTTAGCTGATGTCTACTCCATGAAGGGAACCTACCTACCAAATTTCAAATCTGTAGGTTTAATAGTTCCAGAGATATCGTGATTAGTCAGTGATTGATTGAGTGAGTGAATGAGTCGCTTTTCTCCTTTATATATATATATATATATATATATATATCTAATTCTATTTTTACAGGCTATATACGTTTCCGAAGAATACGCATAAAAATTGGTGTAAAAATATATTGAATCAATGAAAAAATAGAAGACTGATTTCAGCCCTAAGAAATCCGCAAAAGTAGATTAATTTATGAGTTTTCATGTTAAGACAGCGTTTCTCAAACTGTGGGGTGATATCCCCTTGGGGGCGTGACATAGGGAGGCGCGAGCATATTGAAAAGGCGAAAATAAAAGAATGAAAAAATTTGTTAATTTACTGAAAGTAAACAAACAAAATACATTCCGACGTATTAAAAAATAAAACGCACAATTACAGTGATATATTACACGCATAAAAATGTACCAGTGCTACACAATGTATTTGATAATTAATTAAACAATATTAAGATAAGAATAAGTTTAATAATTACCAGTGACTCCACGGGATTATCATTATAGAATTATATACACAAATGAACACATATCTTGATAATTTGTATGGTGTTTATAATTAATCCCTTAACTGCCGATTAAAAGTTACGCAATTCGTTTCCCAAAGCAACCTTTTTCCACGTAGGCGTGCGTATGTGATGTATTGGAGGGGGGGAGAGAAAAGGAATGAATAAGCTATAATCCTCTGAAATAAGTAAATCCTTTGCAAACACTGTCAAGGCCTTTTTATTGCATTCCAAAATCTTCGGGATAATTTTACGTATGACAGTGCAGAGAAAATATCGTATTTCGGAAAGACGTATATGTACGTCCGGGGAAATTAACGCTTAGGCGGAGCGAGACGTTTATATATGCCGGTGGCACTTAAGAGGTTAAAGTCGTATCGTAGTCTTAGCATCAAAGTTTGTATGTGATTAAATTCAATACATTGTTATTGTATGAGGGGGGGCGATGAAAATTATGACTAAATATTGGAGTGCGAATGTTGAAACTTTGAGAAGCACTGTGTTAAGATCTTAAACATGTTATTTCATAATAATGTTCACATGTTCATGTATCTTACAAAGTAAGTATTATCGTTTCACAAAAGGGAAAAGCAAACATATCACAAATTCATGAACACTAATTGGGCAAAGTAATATGCGTTATTCGTTGCCACTTCCTGATATTAAATGCATACGTTTGCGTAAGATTGCAATATTACTACTAACAGTAATGTTTGGTTATAATGCTCCCTATGGGTGAAATTCTAGCTGTAAATTCTTGGAAAAAAATTAAAACCAGCTTTCTGTGAAGCCAATGTTTTTGAGGGTTTAAGAATGAATTCTGTAATTAATGGTTGAGCTTGTGTCTTGGCTGGGTTATTGCGTAATTCCCTGAGAGAGGACATTAATGACTTCAAATCATGTTGAAACTTCCCAGCTTGTTCCTCATCTGGTTCCTTTCAAATGATTATCCAATTAAATAGCCAGTTTAAGACTTTCTGTAATGAAATTTGCTTTTCTTCGTCTTTATCAGTATGCTCTTTGGGATCAGGAGCCTCAAAGACAACCTTTATTATTTCATCTACGCTTTAGGCTTTGTTAACTAAGAATTCATCGATAACTTCAAACAAAAAGATAACAGAATCCTTCTCCACCAGTTGTATGTGCCAATGTTATGACAGAATATTCGGACGTATTAGGAAGGACGGGATCTCTTTGTTTTTAAAATACATTTCAACCAAACAGCTTCCCAATATGCATTTAAAACATCGTAAAGGATCTTTGTTCCTTTGAGCATGCAATTTCTCTCTTTGAGGAATAACTTTAAAAATGCATCTAAAAATGTCTGGTTTATTCAAGCTATTTTTTCGCTAATCAGCTGGATGTTCAAGTATCAGTTTAATATCTCCTGTTCGTGTCTGATTCTTAGTTACCTTCATTTTTCACATACTTTAATCGTCGTGCTTAATATCGTGAACTCGATATCTTGAGTACTCGACAAAATTTCATACCGACAAGGGGAGGGCACGACTAAAGAAATTAATTTGGGTTCGAGACTTGGTGTAATAGTAGTACTCCTTTTGGGTGTTCAACCCTCAATGTAATTCTACCGAATGACTAGCCAATCCCGAGAAAATAGCCTTCGAAATTCATGCTTAGCTTAGGTTTTCTTCAATTAAGTTTCAATGTTCTCCAATGATTCCGTAGCCTGGTTAGATTATCGTTTGCATATAATAGAAGAATAGCTATATATGAGCGATGTTAGCTATTTTATAGCTCTCGTAATTAAAAAAAATAATTACTAAAAAAGCATGTATGTGTATTTTTAAATATTATATCGTAAAATTGTAAAGTTTAAATAAAAACTAAATTAATTAAATCCATTTATAGGTTTTACTTCACTTAATAGAAGTAATAACGCATAATTTGCTACAAGTCCCGATAGCCGAGTTGGCAGAGCGTTGGACTGAACTTCCTCAGGTCTCGGGTTCGAATCCCGGCCCCGGCAGATTTATCCAAAGACTGGAATTTTGTTTCCGTTTTTAATGTATTATTTCTCTAGGTTCTAGATGAATCCAGATCATTCTTTAGAGTGCATACTGGGTATTTCTCGAATATTCCGAAGTGTATAAAAGCAGAGTTTATCGCCAGTTGGGCTTGTTCTCAGTCCAGTGTTGTATCGAGCTCCCAGCGTTAGAATAAATCTAATTGTTTGTTTAATTTAACTGTGTACTTCTTTCGAACTCCGTGACAAGTTTGGTGGAGGCGCGGGGTACAATTACGTCAAACGTGGATAATAGCGGCAACCTTCGCAGGAGCCTCCGGCTAAGAGGAGTATCCCCCGAATTCGGACTATTAAAAGAAAATAGTAGGAAGAGGACAAAAAATGCCGACCGAGCAAGAAGCCAAGCCCGCTGTAGTAACACCTTCGTTACAGAAATGGAGGAGCCCATCGACCTTCCGAGGAGTGCCTGGGGAAGACCCTCTCAAATGGCTTAAAGAGTACGATCGAGTAGCCAACTTTAACAAGTGGGATGACATGATGTGCCTGGCTAACGTTTATTTCTTTCTTGACGGTACTGCGAGACAGTGGTATGTCAACAACGAAGATGCCTTAGATTCCTGGGAAGCGTTTAAAAATGGACTAAGTGGACTTTTCGGTGACCGTCAAAAATATACCAGAAGGGCAGAAGAACAACTAAAATGCCGAGCCCACACAGCGTTCAGGCGAGAGTACACAGTCCTACATACAAAGTGTATTAGGACTTTGCCAAGAGGTAAATCCTCTGATGAAAGAAGACGAAAAAGTGTCACACCTAATGAAAGGTGTTGCTGAGGATATTTATCAGGCCCTGTTGACGAGAGAAATCAACGACACAGCAAGTTTTATCAAATGGTGCAACTATATCGAAGATATGAAGCAGAAGATAGTTGGTCGACCGAGATTTGAAAGACTTCCAAACGTCGTACCGGTTGCATCCCTGACGGATGAGACTGATTTGGTCTCTCTTATTCGCACAATCGTACGAGAAGAAGTCCATCGACTAGTTAACCAGACGCAAGAATCTTTGACTCCGATCCCCAATCCTTAGAAGAGATCGTTCAAGACGAAGTTGAAAGGGTTTTGGCCCCAGTGTCAACAACACCTACAGAAACTAGACCACGACCAACATACGCCGCTGTAACCAGGAAATACAGAGCTCCTGTTCAGAAATTCCCACCTGAACCAAGAAAAACAGATGTGTGGAGAACGGCTGACAACAGACCTGTTTGTTTCCACTGCGGACGTCCTGGACATGTAATGCGCTACTGCCGAGAGAGAAAGGCTGTCTTTGACAACTCTCGAAACCGCCGACGGAACTTCGACGACGTTGGCACTGAAGAAGAAATACGCCGACCAACCTCTTCTCGCCGTTTTACGCCAAGTCCCACGAGAGGCCGATCCCCAATACGTCGTTACAGATCCCCGTCGCCATATCGCCGATCCAGTCAGTCGCCAGGCCGTAGGAGCGAGGAAAACTAAAGAGAGCGACCTTCCAAGGAGGTGAGGCCGCGTGTACTGGAAATCCTCCGTCGACCGCCAAGATGACTGGTAACCAACTAGACGTAATAATAGATAAGAAGCCGATACGTGCTCTAGTAGATTCTGGGGCATCGTTTTCTGTCATATCCGATAAGTATCGCCGATTTTTAAAGAAAGTTCTGTTTGCTGATGCCAAGAGCGTTATGCTGAAAGTTGCGGATGGAAATTTTGTTCGGCCGATAGGGAAATGTGTTTTACGTGTCCGTATAAACAATCGAGAACTGCCTTTTGAATTTATTGTTTTATCACATTGTAGCCATGACGTCATCCTAGGATGGGACTTTTTAGAGGCGTCTCAAGCCGTTATAGACTGTGGACAAAATGAACTTGTTCTAGAAGACATCTGTCGAGACTCCACAGCGCCTGACGCCTGGAATTTGTATGCCACCAGGGACTATACACTTAAGCCGCATTCTTTAACTAGAATAACAGTATCAGAATATCAAACCCGAGGAGACATAAATGTAGTTCTAGACGGCAGCAAACATTTGCTCTTCGAGAAAAATATTGCTACACCGTCCATGGTATCCACATATCGTAACGGAAAAGTGATGTCTGGGTTACCAACCTGCAGTTCCGAAACCAAATCATCCCTAGAGGAATGTGCATAGGCCTAGCTGAACCACGAAATGAAGGGCATCTATGTGTTATTTCCGACACATCGGGTTGCTTGGATGACCAGCAAGAAACTTCGGAGTCACAGATGAATTGTTCGTTAATGATGTCACCCGAGTTAAGTGACGAACAGAGAAACAAGCTATCCGAACTACTCCAGAAAATTTTCTGGGCTTTTCACGAAGACCGACAAGTCGACAGCTGCGAAGACGAATGTGAAACACAGGATTTTTACTGGTGATCATGCTCCAATCAACCAACGAGCCTACAGAGTCTCGCCGACTGAAAGACGCATCATTCATGAAGAGGTTCAGAAAATGCTTGATGAAGGTATCGTCCAACCTCTGAAAGTCCTTGGTCATCACCCGTTGTGCTCGTAAGAAAAAAGACGGTAGTTGGCGTTTTTGCATCGATTATCGCAAGCTGAATAGCGTCACGAAAAAGACGTTTATCCTCTGCCTCGTATTGACGATACGCTCGACTGTCTGAAAGGTGCCAAGTTCTTTTCTTCCATGGATCTCCGATCTGGTTATTGGCAAATAGAAATAGACGAAGCGGATCGTGAAAAGACGGCATTTATTACCCCCGAAGGCTTATACGAGTTTAAAGTCATGCCGTTTGGTCTCTGTAATGCACCTGCGACCTTCGAGAGAATGATGGACAATTTGCTACGCCATTTTAAATGGACTATGTGTCTTTGTTACCTAGATGACATAATAGTGTTCTCCGAAACTTTTGAAGACCATCTTATACGATTAAGACTTGTTCTAAAATGTCTTCAGGAAGCTGGTCTTAAATTAAATTCAAAGAAGTGTCTTTTTGCTGCCCAAGAAGTAAAGATTCTAGGCCATCTTGTATCTAGTAATGGCGTTCGTCCCGATCCCGACAAAATAAAAGCCGTAAGAAATTTTCCCACTCCAAAGAATATACATGACATACGAAGTTTTCTTGGCCTTTGTTCATACTTTAGAAGATTTATTAAAGGTTTCTGTTATCTCGCCGAACCTTTGCATTCGTTGCTGAAAAGTGGCGTGGAGTTTCATTGGGGTCCTGAAGAGGTGGAAGCATTTAACAGTCTTAAGAAAGCACTTACTTCGGATCCAGTATTGGGGATGTACGACGAAAGAGCTTCTACAGAAATCCATACTGATGCAAGCGGGTACGGTATCGGAGCTGTCCTAGTACAAATTCAGAATAATGTCGAGAAAGTTATAGAATACGCTTCTAGAACTCTGACAAAAGCCGAAAAGAATTATTCCACCACAGAAAGGGAATGTCTTGCCATCGTATGGGCTACCAACAAATTTCGGCCGTACATATTCGGAAAACACTTTACTGTTGTAACTGACCATCATTCCTTGTGCTGGCTCATGAATTTAAAGAATCCTTCAGGAAGGCTTGCCAGATGGGCCCTCCGACTTCAAGAGCATGATTTTGACGTAAAATATAAAACCGGTAAGAAGCATAGTGACGCCGACGCTCTTTCGAGAAATCCAGTGGAAGAGGAAACGGAAACACCAAACAAATTTTTAGCAGTCACGACGAGTATGAACCTTGCGATGGAACAGAAAAAGGATCAAGACCTTGCGAAATTAAAACTTTTGAGCAACTCATCCAAAAACGAAGAATTCAGATTCATCGACGGTATCCTTTGCAGGAAGAATTTTGATCCAGATGGAAAGTTGTGGTTGCCAGTCATTCCTAAACATCTACGAGCAGACATACTAAGGCACTTTCATGACGCCCCCACCGCAGGACACCTTGGTTTCGCAAGAGATTTTACTGGCCGGGAATGTACCGAAATGTCGTTCGGTATGTCATGCATTGTCGGGAGTGCCAAAGGAGAAAATCCGTTCCTCAACTACCACCTGGACGTTTAGTTCCCATCCCTCCAGCTATAGCTCCTTTCCATCGCATTGAATTGATCTCCTTGGGAGATTTCCAAAGTCTGCTCATGGAAACAAATGGATAATAGTCTGCACGGATTACTCAACACGATATGCAATAACAAAAGCCTTGCCGACAGCCGAAGTCGACGAAATAGCGAAGTTCTTACTTGAAGAAATTGTCCTCAGGCATGGAGCTCCTCGAGTAATTATCACAGATCGTGGAGCCGTCTTTCGATCCAGACTTGTTTCCTCTCTCGTCGACTTGTGTAACATTGATCATCGTTTCACAACGGCGTATCATCCCCAAACAAATGGACTGACGGAGCGCTTCAATAAGACCTTGGCCGACATGTTGTCAATGTATGTGGATGTAGAGCAGAAAAATTGGGATGAAATTCTACCATTTGTGACCTTCGCTTATAATACCGCTAAACAAGAGACCACAAGTTTTACACCGTTCTATTTACTTCATGGTCGTGAAGCGGAAACGACACTAGATACAATGCTACCATTCTGTCCTAACGATTTTGATGACAATAACATCACCAAGATAGCAGCCAGAGCCGAAGAATCACGACAGCTAGCCCGAGTGCACACTCTGAGAGCTCAAGACAAAGATCGTCGACGTTATGATTCCAAACACCAAATGGTATCCTACGCTCCCGGAGATCTCGTATGGGTTTATACTCCAGTGAGAAAGTCGGTCTCTCCGAAAAACTCTTAAGAAGGTATTTCGGACCGTATCAGGTGCTACGCCGTTTATCAGCCGTGACTTACGAAGTACAAGATTTTGATCCTGCTTCACGAAAAAGAAAACTAAGAGAAGTTGTCCATGTACTGCGTATGAAACCGTACCATGATCCCGCCGAGCAAATCGAAACCGAGGATATTCCTCCCAAAGAATCATACGAAGGACCCATCACTCGTTCCAGAATAAAGACCCTTGAACAAAAAATGACAGCGGGGCGCTGTCTTCTTTTTTCGAGGGGAGCAATGCCGCACGCATAATTTGCTACAAGTCCCGATAGCCGAGTTGGCAGAGCGTTGGACTGAACTTCCTCAGGTCTCGGGTTCGAATCCCGGCCCCGGCAGATTTATCCAAAGACTGGAATTTTGTTCTCGTTTTTAATGTATTATTTCTCTAGGTTCTAGATGAATCCAGATCATTCTTTAGAGTGCATACTGGGTATTTCTCGAATATTCCGAAGTGTATAAAAGCAGAGTTTATCGCCAGTTGGGCTTGTTCTCAGTCCAGTGTTGTATCGAGCTCCCAGCGTTAGAATAAATCTAATTGTTTGTTTAATTTAACTGTGTACTTCTTTCGAACTCCGTGACAATATACATAAAAGAGCTTTGTTTGCTATTTTAGCTCTCGTAAGTAAAAAAAGTTTGTTTATTAAAAAAAACATGTATACATTTTTTAAATATTATATAATAAAATTGTATTTAGCCTAATAATAATTTACGTATTTAAATACTGTTTTCGCCATGCAATGTTGTTTCAACCAGTGAATTAAACAAAAACAGTTTCTTAAAGTATTTATTTAAACTTTTAAAAGTTGTCCAAAGCACAACAAGCGTTACCTGTCCAAATTCCTTTTTAAATCAATTAAACTTTGACAAAAAAGTTTTTTCCTAAAAAAAAATGGCGGTGTTAAGTTATTATTGATATGATAAATAAATGTATATAGTACAGCATATGTGTAAAGAAAATATATCTATGCACAATGCTGACACACACAACTCAATTTTATCATATTTATATTACTTCTAATAACCAATATTATCTTGATACAAATGGTTGCTTATTTACTTTTAGTGTTATTATACTTTGTTCAAGAAAATATAATTTTTTCGATAAACAAATTATTAGTTTTTCATAATCATAAGTGTTTTCTGCTGAAGCTTAATTATAAGAACTTACCGTGGGGGAGGGAAAGCAGATAAAAAAATGTATAGTGCATATTGATTTTTTTAGTAAAATATATTATTATAATTTCCATTTATAGCATATATGTACTAACTATACACTAAATAATGTCTTCTATATAGTTGAAATCCTTTTAATTATTTAATTAATATCCAACAACTGTTCAAACACTAAAATTCCCATAAGTTAAGGGATACAAGAGAATAAAATAGTTAAGAGCGCATCCCTAGAAAGAAGAAAGAAAATATTGATGTAACATTGTTGAATGCATCACAGAATATCATCAAGATTGGATGAAAGAAAAGCATACATTGAATGAGAAAAATAAATAACGGGTAAAATAGTAAAAAAAAAGATATACTTCCTCAGGTAAACGGAAAAAGAACCTTAACAGATATCAGACTAAATCAACCGCCTACGGACCAAAGACATTTCCTGTTGTTTTTAAGATGATTCAGCCCAAACAACTGTCATTGAGCACATGGAGGGTAAAATTCCGTGGCTAAACAATATATTTACGGTTGTAATATTACGGTTGTGATCAAAGGAACAAGTTAGTCAGATTGGAAAGAACGGAAAGAGATTTTCTCTCTTACATAAGCTCACTAAAAAGAAAAATAATCGTGCGGTAATATAGGGGAACATTAACTAATTAAAAAAGTAAAAATTACATGCTATATCAGTTTTTTACACACACACACACACACAAGATTGGTTAACTATGTGGGGAACAGGAAATTTATTTAAGTAGTTTAATTTAAAGAACTTGTGCTATTCTCAGATTGATACTTTTATTTGTATCTATCACTTGAACCTTTTATTTTGCTGTTTAATTTTTTTTAGTTAAGGTTCCCAGATTCTACTTGTCGTTATGAAACCATCGTAATGAATCCTCGTGCTATATAACTATTTATTTATCGATGACGACCGATACAGCAGAATGGTCCTGTTTACAAAATCGAGTTTCGATTTAATTAAAGGTTTCATTAAGTGGGTGTCAAAGTGGAAGCCACTCTCCCCGGGCGTTAAATGGAACTATGTTTTAAAGTCCGCGCGTGGTGTTTAAGTTATGGGAGAGAGATTCCAGTTTAGATGTCATCTTCGTCTGATTCACTTTTGATTATGGTTCGGATCTACGAGATACGTTGCCAGCAGCCTTTATTGTATTTTTGTGAGCGTTAATTATTACAAATTATTCATTCATCCATGTAGTTTAATCTCATTTATATGTTATGTGACAGTAGAGTTACTTTCCAACTTTGGCAACGTGATTTTTAAATTTTGAATCACAGTTAAGCTAAGATCTCGCATCATCAGGGCTTATTAGATTTAAATGAAGATTCCCTAAGCCTACAGGAACAATGATTTTAGTACTACTGGGACTTGAACGCATGATCCGTTGCTTAAAAACTTCAACATATTTGTTGGCTCCTGTATTGAAAGAAATGTTCAATTTCAAAATATTAATAACTGAAAAATATGCTGTTTTACCTACTTATGCACAAAACAAGCTCACGATATGTTATGGGCAATGCGATTAATAAGTTTTTATTAATAATTAAACTGGTTCAAAATATCAATTTGAAAAAAATTATCCCATAAATTTGTTACTAAGAATTTCCAATAGTGTATATTGATTGATTGAATATTAACGTCGCACTGTTCAGCTACATGAGGGCTTTTGGCGACGGACCACGTAATTTTGAACCATGGTCAAGTGACGTGGACGACACCTGAGCTGGCACCCCCTCTCCTAACTACCACACCACACCAACGGGAGGACGTTTCAGCTCTCGACAGATTTAACGTGCATCGCTGCCCTACACGGCGGGTCTTTAGTGGTACTGGGCTCGAACCCGTGACAAAGCAAGCCACAGTCCGATACCTATACCACTCGGCTACCGCGGCCACAGTGTATATTGTAAACGCGTTCATTTTGAGATTTACCAATACGCATGCGTATGTATATTCTGCGTCAGCCCCACCAACTTATGACAAGTGTCCGAGTGAACAATTTTCGTTTTATCTGTTGCCATTAGTTGGACAAAATAATTTGATTGTTTATTTTAGATAGAGGCTCCGATTACTTAAACGTATTTTAGGTTTTCCGATTAAAACTACAATCTTATGAATTCTAATTTAATCCATGATTTTGGCGAAGAAAATTATTTGATGCCAAATCAACGGTAAGTTCATGAAAAGGACAAATATAATTTTTAGTAACCCTACTGCTGCATAACAGTGCCAAAATTATTTATTTTTTACTTTTAGCCCAGATAAAGATGTGTCTAACGTGTGTATTTCATTTTTTTTTAAAATACTAAATTAGAGTTTTCGTCAAGAAAAAGGTGAAACTCAGTATATTGTTCTGCATATTTTCAAACTGCGTCCTTTTTTCAAACCTGAATTATCGTCAGAAAAGAAAAGTTAATCTATAATGTTTTCTATAACTTTCACAAAGGAAAAATATTAGCTGGGGGAATTTCATTTTGTTCTTTTAAAAGGTGAATTGTAGTTATTGTCAGAAAGGAGAAAATCTGCATGATGTTGTTAGTAACATCGAGGTTATTTTTCTTCCTATTTCTCTTGGTCCTTGTACGTTTTTTTAAAGAAAAATTGACTTTTATTTCATATTTTTCCTTACATCTCTAGTCCTGCTTTCAGTGATTTTTGAATTTGACACTATTTTGTTAAATGTTGCAACGACTTTAATTTCGAAAGTCATGGTGCAACATTAGTGCAATTTTAGAATCATCGCCAAGGGATGCATCCAAATAGGATTTTACTCAACAATAAATAGTTATTAATTCTCACTATAAATATATTGTTTAAAAGGGTATTGGAAAGTTAAAATCTTTTTTTTTGACAATTTGAGATTTTTACATTTTTAAATTGTATAGATTTTAACCTTTCTAAAAATACCTTATTTTAACCTCTAGGGTAATTAGAAGCCCTTAAAACCAGTTTTTAAATCATCGTTGAAAGTGGGCCACGTTGAATGGCGAAAAATGTAAACAAAGTACTTCGTTTTTGCTTAAAAGTTGAATGTCTGATATTAACCAAAGCATGTACCTTTTATTGTAAAATTGAGCCTTTTATTTTTTTCTTTCCTAGCCGATTAGAAGTCTCACTGTATATATTAAAATCAATTTATCTCAAAATATAAATTTTGATGTTCGATGTACCATTTCTGAGAAACTACTGTTCACAGGTATGAAATTTTTTAGGATATATTTATAATGTTAGCTAATATATACTGAAACGAGCTTTTTGTGTAAAACTCAAAAAATTATTTCTTACAAATTTTTTATGTGAAAAATGGGTCAAATTTCGCATTGTTTGATAAAATATTTCATAAATTATTAAAAAATTCAAAATTAGCTAAAAGCTCATTTCAGTATAATGAGAAAGATGTACTTTAATTGTATGAAAAAGTTTAAGCATCTACATATAACAGATTTTGAGAAAAGGTACATCGTAAACAGCCAATTTAACATATATAGAGAAAGAGGTTACCAACTACTTTTAATGAAATAGTTAATCTCAATTTCCAAGAATTTTTCCTCGTAACAGATGCTTAAAAAAAGCCAATTTATAACACCTACTTTTGCGGCTCCATTGGCTTAGAGGTAACGTGTCCACTTCGTAGTCCTAAGGTCGCGGGTTCGACCCCGGCTGGAGTCGATGGATTTTCTGGATGCGAAAACCGTAGCTATGCATGTCGTATGATCATGTTCATGTAAAATATTCCTTGAGTATCAATTTAAGTTTGGTACTCTCGGATAAATTAAATGGTAGCAAAATTTAGCATCTGACGAGAGCTTGAATTAAAAAATTATTCAAGCGTCTAAATTTGGTAACGAGGCCGCCTCTAGATGGTGCCACCATGAAATGGCTCTCACAATTGGGAACTTGCCGTGTCTGCAAAGGCTAAGTTGCTGAAATGCAGCCCCATTGAAAAAAAATACTTGAAAAACAATTTTTGTGGCAAATTCATTAGCTATTTGCATAGATTTATATGATCTTACTTTATTAAAGTACATTTTTTTAATCAGGAAATGTTCTACTGTTCAAAATTTCTCTTTAAAATCACCTAAAGTAAGGCGTAGATCTGGTGGTAATTTCAATTCCATCGATTTGGGGTTGAACTTACAGCATTCTTAATGAATTAATCCTTTTTTATATTTTGGTTTCCGGAGTATTTAAAATTATTTTGAAATGATATCATTAGAATATTATTTTGAAATTATATTTATAATGATACTAATAATATTTTGAGGGATTTTTAATACAGTTTCATTAGCATTATTGGTAATTAGCAAAGATAAAAAATATTTAGATGTCAGTGATTCGATTTTGAATAAACGTTGCTTTGGATCTACACTAGGACTATTGGGAGTGGATCGCTGAATTATAAACTTCAGTTAAATGACGAGGATGGTACTTGAGTTGTAAGTGATGACTTCTAGGATTAGTTACTTTCAATGTGCAGAAACTTCCTTCATTCTGTACAAGTTCTTTATGGTATTTGGATTCGTACCCACATTTCTAACTTGTAAAGGGTGTTTTTTTAGAGGTATATAACTTTAAATTGCAATAAAACAACGATGTATTATTCGATTGACATGAGTTTTTTTTATTCGAAAGATAATCTTGTGGCATTACATTTTAAATATGATTTCTGGCATAGGACTGCCACGGCTGGCTCGGATGTAGTCCAATCTGGACGTCCAATTTTCGATGACTTTTTCCAACATTTGTGGCCGTATATCGGCAATAACACGGCGAATGTTGTCTTCCAAATGGTCAAGCGTTTGTGGCTTATCCGCATAGACCAATGACTTTACATAGCCCCACAGAAAATAGTCTAGCGGTGTTAAATCACAAGATCTTGGAGGCCAATTCACAGGTCCAAAACGTGAAATTAGGCGGTCACCAAACATGTCTTTCAATAAACCGATTGTGGCACGAGCTGTGTGACATGTTGCGTCGTCTTGTTGGAACCACAGCTCTTAGACTTCATGATTGTTCAATTCAGGAATGAAAAAGTTAGTAATCATGGCTCTATACCGATCACCATTGGCTGTAACGTTGTGGCCTTCATCGTTTTTGAAGAAGGATTCCACCAGCCCATAAAGCGCACCAAACAGTCAGTTTTTCTGGATGTAACGGTGTTTCGACATACACTTGTGGATTAGCTTCACTCCAAATGCGGAAGTTTTGTTTGTTGACGTAGCCATTCAACCAGAAGTGCACTTCATCGCTAAACAAAATTCGCTTATGAAAATCGGGAACAATGGCAATCTCGTTTTGGGCCCATTCGACGAATCTACGCCTTGCTTGATGATCGTTTTGATGAATTGCCAAACCAAACTGAGAATAAATCACATTGACACACATCAATGCCAACTTAAACTTCTATACCTGAAAAAAAAAACACTTTTTATATCTTCATCACTACCTTCGTATACCTTGATTGAACATCTTCATCACTTCGTATATATTCATCCTAAAATTACGATATCACTACAATAAATTTTAGAGCTTATGAACAAAAATAAGGAGTGGTAGGCAAATTTCCCCTGAAACGGATGTTTATATACAAAACGCCAACCGGAAGTTGCGAAACTCACATGACTTCTGTTAAAAGCTCTATCGTGTGATGTGGGTTATATATAATCACTGATCTAAACTCGCTGAAAACATAACTTTTATGTGGTAAAATTTACGGCTAATTCCCATTAGGCTCGTAACTAACAATTAATTGCTTACGCGAAGTTCTGGAGGTATTAGGGTCATTACAAATTAAAAAAATTTCAATAGAAAATTAATGTTTATTATTACATATATATATAGTCACCGAAGCTTAACTTTCAGAGGCTAGCGTTGTAATTTTTTTCATAACTTGGGCAAAGTTTTTTGGAAATAACGAATAAAATCTATAAATTCACAGAAAAAAAATGAGCGTAAAAAGCACAAATCAGCAAGTAACTAGTCAAGAAAGCGAAGAAAAATCCCTTTCATCGCATTGTTGCTAGAATTTTGAAAAGTCATCTGATATCTATCTTATACTCGTATATTATACGAAGATCCATTGCTAAAGAAAGATTACTTGTCTCAGAAATACTGTCCTTTTATCTGACAGGGATTTCACTTCAATTGAAACCTTTTATAACCGATTTTTTCCCAACTGAAGTTAATGTTTTTTATGTTGTTTTAACAGACTGTTGGTTCAAGTTTAAATGAATAGAAGTTTATTTTCCCTTTGGGAAACAACGGAAGAGAAATAAATAGGTACAATGAACTCTCTTGTCTCAGTTTTTTAGGTTTCCCCTTACGTCAAATAATTTTTATTTTATTTCTTTAGGGGACGGGGACTCTTCACCCCCATCGTTTCGCTTGTCTTATTTCGTTTGTTTTTAAAGCGTAAAATCGATTTTTTTTATATATTTTTTCAAAGTAAAATTACAGAACTTCATATCTTAAAAAAATAAATAAATAAAAAAAAAAGAAAACTAAAGATTGGAAAAAATACAACAAATAAAATGTCACGAACTTATGTCTAAAATATCTTCAGGTTTTATAACACTGAATGTATTTATATGAGACAATTCCAACTTCGGCGTTATGAAAGAAATTCAGTTACATGCAGTGTAAGAAACCGTTCTTGTAGTATATTCATGTGTTTTCAATAAACTATCTGCTTTCATTTAAATTCATATACATGAAATGAAATAGAGATATGACATTTAATGCATATATAGAAGATAATGTGTAAATAAGATTAACAAGTAATAAAAAAGTTATGTTTATTAATACAGTTGAACCTGTTTTTGTGCGGTAGATAGGGATCGCATAAAAAATCGCACAAAAGACTTATTCAGAAATTTCATAAATTCTTACATATAACAAACTAATTCGTGCAAATACCACAAAAAACTTTTTTTATGCGGTGGATAGAGACTGCATAAAAAAAGTCGCATTTATAAAATATGCCAATTACTTACGAAATTTATGTAAGAGTACTTCCATAACAAAATAAATAATTAAATATTACACATGGAAACATAATAAAAACATATAGTTTCTTATTGTATATACGAATAAGTCTTTAAAATGCACGTACATAATTCATTGCTACTCATCGTAATCCAAAGTCCTGTAATGAATAAGTTCAAAATCCCCCCCTTTCGTCACTTGAAGGTGCGCAATTTCAATTGATTTATTTTTTGGCAACATAAAGTAAGAGACAAGTTTTTGCGACGAAGGACGGGTGGTTAGTTGCTTGTAAATGTCACGATAACCAGCTATACATGATTAAAGCCCTTTTTGGAATTCTATACTCCTTTCTTAACTGGTATCTATTTTAAGAAAATGCTTTTCCAATTTGTTGGAAAGCTGGATCCCTGCATATTTTTATTCGCTCTCAAAGAACCTGGCTTTTTGTCCGTCTTCATAATTTATCAAATTATTGATAATGTCACTGTCATTGAAAGTTTCGTCTTCAATCAAGCGAGGGCTGCTGGAGCGTTGAGAGAAAGCAACTGAATGCGCATTGTCGTGAGACTGTTAAAAAACAAATAAACAGAGCGTCTTTAAGTGTCTACATTTCAGGGGAGTAACGTACACCCCCCGGCATCCCGGGGGGAGACATGACTCTAGGGGCCCAAGGCGTGACTTACGCTAAATACGTATTTATCCAATTTATAAAATATTAAAGGCAAAACCTGACTTTCAGGAGGGTCCTAACATTCTACGCTACACCACTGGTAAATAGATAGAAAACATTACAGTGGTGCCAAAGCCAATGAGTCATATCACGGGGGGAGTGCAGGACTCTAGGAGCCTAAGGCTTGACTAACGCTAAATACGTATTTACCTAATATATAGAATATCAAAAGCGAAACTTGACTTTCAGAGGGAGGGGGATCCTAACATTCTCCGTTACGCCTCTACTAAATAGATAGAAAACATTACAGTGGCTCCAAAGGCATTGAAATTCATACTCCGCACATAAAAAATCGCACACAAAAATAAAATCACACTAAAAATCGCCCCCCCAAAAAGGAAATCGCATAAAAAAAGACCGCACAAAAACAGGTTCAACTGTATTATGATTTAAGCTGGCTGGGTGGCGTAGTTGGTTTGTCGCTGGCCTTCTGTACCCAAGCTTGCGGGTTTGACCCCGGTCCAAGTCGGTGGGTTTTCCTAATGCGAAAAAAATCTACAGCGGCCATGTCGTATTATTACACGGCATGAAAAAGATATCTAGAGTGTCAGTTTGGTTTGGATGCTCTCGTGAAAATTAAAATTTCTAAGCACTGATTTCGCCTCGGTAAATCTCAGGTGCCTCCCTCTGGGGAGGAAACTGGGCTGCAAAATTACTTGTGGTAATTGGTATCGCCTAAAATGATACTGCACTAAAAATGGATACCAGCTCCTGGGGAATGTAAAGGTCTGAAAGGTAGAAATACTAATATGCAGCTCCATTACAGAAAAAAAATATTTTGATTTAGTTATTCTAGAATATATATATATATATATATATAAGCCCATGTCACACTTGGCATAGTAATTGAAAAACTATTACTTCTTGACTTAGTATCTGCAATGCAAATTAAAATACGCTTTTGAAAATCGTCATTTTTAATAATATCGGGATCTTTTATTTTAAGAAAATAAAGTCATTAGGAAAAAAACTGGGGAATTTTATTTAAATTCCTGAGTCAAAACATCGAGAAATAGTGATTTTTAATCTCATGAGAAAACACATCAGATATTTTTTGACAGTTTGTTGGTGAATTTACAATTAAAAGGTTACATAATTCGTGAACAAATCAAACCACGAATATTCTTCCAATATATTCAGCTCTTAATTATTGTAAATTTTAACCCATGAAAACGTTAAGGCACTTAACGTACTTAAGGTTTGTTGAAGGTACTTAAACAAAAGGAAAAAATGGTGTAAAAAGTAATAATAATTAGGGAAGATTCTCAAAAGTGCTTCGAATTGTTTTAAAATAATATCTATCCTATGAAAAAATACCGCTGCATTTTCTGACATTACGTATGTGTTCAACAGTTCTTATTGGATTTATACGCAGTATACATTATATTATTTAATACTACTGGTATATATAATGCAAAATATATTCTTTTTTGAAAATGGGAGAAAAATCTGAAAAAATGTGTTGTAACACACACATACACTTATGTAATATATTTTTTGTCTTTAAAATTATTAGAAGATAGTGTAACGTTTCTTGTACTTAAAATTTTGAATTTTAAATGAAAGGCATGCACGTAAATTAAATTGATCCGAATTTAATATTTTTTTTTTGTAACGCTTGGTACAAGAAATAATCTCCATTTCAGTTCAGCTGTTGCTACTTTGAGAGTTAATCTGTTTAAAATATACAAAATAAATAATTATTAAAAATGAAATAAAATTATCATTTTAGGGGGAAGGGGGAATCTACACAGTTCTGGTTTGAAATATATTTTTTTGAATTTGCACTCGCTTCCTGAAGTTAAGCATTTCATTTAATTATTTTTAATATTAATGTTTAATAACTTGTCTACATTGAATAGTAGTTATACTTCATGTATAAAAGCTTATTTGTGCATATACTTAATATTTCATAATAATTCTAAGCTGATATAATTTCAATAATAAGGTCATAAACAACATAATTGTGTGCGTAATCAAATATTCATATTATTGAAATCATGTATTATGATGTGGGATACAGTATTATTTTTATTTGAGTATTCTATATAAATTGAATAAAATATGCAATTATTTATTCGCAATGCTTCATAAGATGCATGGATGAATAACAATATAATGCATTTCGTATTAATGATTAATGTGATTTTTTTTAACTAAGAAGAACGAAGTAATAAGGGTTAAAAACAAAGTATATACCAAATATTTTCAATAAGTATGCCTAATGCATTGGAGTACCTTATAGCGTCTCACAAAAGGAAAAATTAGTCTTTATCACGCGACTCTTTGAAACCTTTCGAGAGAAACTGCCTAGTCTTATATCAGTTTACCTGCTTCTTGGATAAATTTATAAAGCTCTCTAAATCGCCTTAGTCAACCATCTGCTAGTTTAGAGTTTAAATAGTTAAATATTTATGGGGATATTAAAGAGTATAACTTCATAATCTACTTATAAAGCGTTCTGCTTATACGGTGTAGATATTGAACAGCCTTAGTACAATAACACTAGCTCGGTGCAGAATTTATTTGAAGACAAATAGGAATGCATGGTTAAAATAGTCACACACACAGAGCAAAAGTAGGATAAAATCTACAATTCTTAATTTATATTTTTTAAAATGAACAAGGATATCTTATCTCAAAAATTATTATAATACAAAGTTTTACAAAGTGTCTAGATGTTATAGAGATTAAAATAATTTTAGGGAAATTGGATGGCTGTTTTTCATTCTTACTCCTACTCTTTTCCGGAATTTCTATTTGACTTTAGTTCCATTTTTTGTATATCCAAGTTTTAGTCGAAGTGCCTTCTAGACTCCTCCCTCCCCCTGTTCTTATCTCTCCGACGTCATTTCAGATAGTTTTCTTATCACTTAAGGACATGATACATTTTTTTTTCTTTAGTTGTCTGAAAGACTTAACATCCTTACCGGGTTAATGCACTAGTGGCCTTTTTTAGAAAGTAGTTAGAGATGAATAACAAGATCATATCACTGATTATCAGATTATTATTAATTAATTAATGAACCTGGTATGCATAAAGGATATATAGTTTTTGACAAAATGTAACAATTTGTATGTTGGCTTTTGAGCGGTTTTAGATAAGAAATATAACATGAAGGATTTAAAAGAAGCATAAAAAAATACATGTTCTTAAATGATGGAATGTGTGCCGTAATACTACGTACGTGCTGTTAAAAATTAAAAACTCTTTAATATACTAGGGCAGGGATGGCGAACCAATGGCGCGCGTGACATTGATGGCACGCGACACAATACTTTGGGCACACCATCGAACAAAGCAATTTAAATTTTTGTTCAAAATATTTCCGTAATTAATTGGTCAATCAAGGAATTTTTAGCGAGATTTTCTTAGTACAAAGAATTATCGAAAACTCAAGTTTGTTATGTACCATAAAGTGACTTCATTTGATAAACTGAACTTGTCAAAATTCGATTGGCTGGAAATTGAAGAATTTAAATGCAACTGATTGATTTTCAGTCTAGTTCAATACGGATTCAAAAACTTATTGAAACAAGAAAAAAATTGGAATTGATTGAAACAAAAAAGGTTAACAAGAAATACATGTAAAAATGCGAGTAACGGAATTTTGGAAACATGGAATTTAATTCCACACACACTTACTGCTTGAAGAAGCTGGTTCATGCTACTTTAACCATATTTTCATCTAACTATGCCTGCGAGTCATTATTTTCAGAAGTGAATAGCATTAAAGATTATTAATATGAAGATCATTAATATTTACCGTTTGGTAACTGACTCCCACTCAGCATGCATTCTGCCAAAAGATTCCGAAATACTTCCATGTCGGAGGTGAATCCAATGACCTCTAAAAGCTTCATTGAGTAGTCCAAAGAGATGAAAAGATTAGGGAGCAAGTTCTGGGCTGTAGGGAGGGTGTTCCAGGGTTACTAAGTCCAACCTCTATATTGCTGTGGTAAGTATTAATGGAACCCACACATCATGAGCACACTACAGAATTTGATCTCATCGTGGATAATTTGATAGAGAGAATCGTGACATGTTTAATGAAGATGCGGCCTTATCTATAGTAATTCGCCTATCTGCTGTAAACATCTCTCAAGATTTCGGAATGTTGCCATCACTGCCACGCATCACTTCCTCTTTTTATGTTACGCTCGTTCGACTTTTAAATATTTCGAACACACAAAAAAGCTTTTACTAGATCAAACTGTTTCCCCGTTTTTTTTTTTTTTTTTTTTTTTTTTTTTTTTTGTGTGACAAAAGTCTCATCATTAACTGGAAATTTCAGCACCATTAACACTCTCTGACCACTAAAGTCTGATCATTCCTCATTGCTCTGTAACCCAATTCATTGGATTTCACATAAGCCCAGTTTCATTTCAACTCAACGATTTTAAACATTGTGAAATTGCTTGTCAAGTCACTCTTAATGTAAGTTTAAGTTCTGCATGCGTTTGGCATTAAAATCTTTCTCCAATAATCTTCCGCTACGTTTTTTGTCATCGATGTCAAACTCACCGTTCTTAAACTTTTGATCGCAAAAAGCAACCGATGCACCTCAGTTGTATATTTCTTCAAATTAAAGATTAAATAAAAAGAGTAAATAAAAAATTCCCACAAATGACATTTATTCGGCTCAAAACTCGATATTTTCACAAATAAAATATTACGTGATGTTGATTTAAAATCACTAATACCTCAAGGTTTTGGTGTTGCTAGAAGTTCAACCGTACAATATGACGTTTTATACATGTTAATTTCAACCATAGCTTACTGGTGGTGCCATCTTTTGTCAAATGGTGGAAACTTATTGGTCCTCTTTATAGATTATCAGACATCTGTCCCCGACAGCGCATGTTTAAAGTTTGATAAGCAAATTCCTTTTATCATCCTAAGATTTCACTTATCTAACTCAACAACGAGAGAGTCTGGTACATAAAATTCTGTAAAGAGATTTATGTCACTAACACGAATCAATTCCAAGTGGAAAAAAATCTTGCATAATGTACATAACTGAACCCAAGTTTTATTGGTTGATCCTCTATATTCAGTTATTCTGCGTCTTCATCATATCTAGTGATTTTTGTCTTTTTCAACTACTCCTTGAATGATAGTTTTTTTTGTTTACGAGAGTATTAGAACTCGTTTAAATTGTTTACATTATTTACATTCTTTCTGTTAGTGGGTGTATGTGGAATTTCCAGTAATAAACGTAGCTTCACATAAAATTGTTACAACAGCTTTAGCAGAAATAAATATCCCTGATAATAGAATCCAAACAAAATTCACAGCTTTAAAAATAAATTAGATGTGTGATTGCATATTCTTATCTAACTTGCTTGTCTTTTCAATTTATTTTAAAACGATCATTATTTTATGTTGGTAACTTTCTTCATTCGTGAAAAGTTATTTTTCTTTTTTAAAATATTAAATGATAAGCATCTTAAAAAATATTATTATACTGTGCGATTGTAATAATTAATTCTTTTCAAATGGGGTTGTGGTTTGATAATTATCATTGCAGACCTAGTACATTTCCCTAGAGCCGGTATCGCTTTTTAATGTGGCTCTATATAGGTGGGTATCAACTGTCATAATATAGTTTTGAAAACCAAAGGGAGGCTCCTGGGCTCCGATGATGCGATTTGTACCAGGAATTTAATTTTGCCGAGAGCACCCAAGCCAAACAGGCACTCTAGGGGTCTTTCGCATGCTGCATAATCACATGACATGGAAGCTGTCTGTTTTCTCCGGCTTGGGCCGTGGTCGAACTCGCAAACTTGAATGTTCAAGACAGAACCGAATCAACTACCCCACCTAGCCGGCGATAACTAATTCTTAGATTGGCTATTCTCAAAGTATTAATTTCAACAGAAAATATAATTCAAACATAACTAAAATAATCCATGGGTTTATATGGAAAGAAATATAAAAGTATAAATGTACGATACATTTTGACAGGGCTTTATCGCGTCTTCTCACTAATCTTCTTGGGGAATCTTTGGGGCCAGAATTGAGTTATTTCAATCCAATCCTCTCAAGAAGAAACCACGATAAGCAGAATAGTTAATAGATATATTGGAGCTTTAGTATTCACGTGGTAACATATAGTACTAGAATAGTAGAAGAATATAATAGAAGGAGACAGACAGAGCTAAGGTGCTAATCGCCGTGAGCTATTGGTAAGATATTAAATATAGAAATGTAGTTATAGAGAGAGAGAACCGACTTTTTAGTGTATTAAGGAATCTAAGGTTGATAAAGATTCTGAGGATAACTTCTCATAAAGATAGTGATTAGAATTTCAGACGCTATTTACTTAGAATTTAGGATTACGTTGTATCACTCCTAATTAAATCCCTATAGTAAGACTTGTGTTGATCAATATACAGTGGGTGATCGGTTAATGAACATAATCCGTACCAAAACTATGTTCGTTATCCGATCATCGATTCACCATAGATTTCTATGTGAAATCGATTAATTCGTTCTGGAGACCCTAAAAATTAAATTTTAAAAAATGTATAATTTCGTAGTAAGTTTTTAAAAAAATAATACATACATATATATAGTCTTGCATATTAATCAGTCATTTTTTGCTTATGGTGCTTTGAAGAACATGTCCAACGTCGATTGTTTTTCTCTCTTTTTCAGGATTTTCCGGAAGTAATTAATAGCATTGTCGTTGTAAAGATCCCCAACCCTACTGACATCAGCTTGGTTCGGGTGCTATTCTAAGACCATTGCTCTGACATCCTCCCACTTTTTCAAAGATCTTAAATGGCAGATGTCGGCATTGGTCCTCTTTCGTCTTCCTCTTGTTCAGAAGGATACACATTTCGGGGACGGGGAATTAGAGGGGGGAGCGCTCAAAATGAAGTAATTTTCTGTTTTGAGTAAAATTAAAACCGAAACTGATGGTCTAATTTGTATGAATATTCTATTGGAATTTTTTTTCAATAGAACTTTGAAGTTTAATAGGTAAGCAACAAAATTCAGGAAAGATGAAAAACGATTTTTAGTCCGTTTCTCATACTTCACGTATTTTTACGGTGGTAGCGTGTCATCGGCACCTTTATATTTTATAGTCTGCACTGTTTGAAGAAATTAAGAATTCGCTTAATTTATTCGTCATGTCAGCAAATCCACTCGCCCATAACTTATCAGCTGTAAGAAAATATTGTTATTCATATTGAAATTCAAGTATTCAAGTGTGTATTGATTTTAGTCAAAATAATAATTATTGAATGACCTTTAAATTCATTGTTAATTCATGTTTCATTTTGTAAATATCAATACTAAGCATGCTTTAAACACATTTCTCCTTTCAGTGATCTTATTTTGTATGCAAAATGATAACAAATGTTTAATAATTTTTTTTTCAGAGCCGAGAAGTGTTCGTTAGAATTCGTTTTGTTCATTACCCGAATATGTGTTCGTTGTCCAAACACAAAAAAATTTTTCTTGAAAGTTTCCGTTAACCGATGTGTTCGTTAACCCATCTGTTCGTTAACCGATCTGTTCGTTAACCGATCACCCACTCTATTTAGACAACAATAAATTAGATTTATTATGGCGAATTTGGGTGTGTGTGTGTGTAAAGAAACATTTTCACCTACAAATCTAGGTCGCGTATATGAAGAGAGGATACCTCCGGGCCGGGGGTATCACAACATATGTGCTGCATGTTTTGTACCATATGCATTTTGAATAAAATGTAATAACAATATAATTTTATACACATTATTATAAATAGCAACATTCTCACCATTTTATTACAAATTCTTTGAGCTGTCTGCGTTATAAACAGCTTTAAAAGTTAAGGACGTTTTCAAAATCTTTAGCGGAATACCAACACAAAGAAATAACCTGCGTAACTATACCTCCCACCGTCGGCGAGATTGATTGATTGATTGAATATTAACTTCGCATTGTTCAGCTACACGAGGGCTTTTGGCGACGGACCACGTAATTTTGAACCATGGTCAAGTGACGTGGACGACACCTGAGATGGCACCCCCTCTCCTAACTACCACACCACACCAAAGGGAGGACGTTTCAGCTCTCGACAGATTTAACGTGCATCGCTGCCCTACACGGCGGGTCTTTAGTGGTACTGGGCTCGAACCCGTGACAAAGCAAGCCACAGTCCGATACCTATACCACTCGGCTACCGCGGCCTACCGTCGGCGAGAAATGGCGTGAAAAGTTGCTTAAGGTATCCGACTACGTTCGGAACCGTGATTTAAGAAAAAAGCATATAAATGGATAACTTTCATGATATTTAGTGTCACTCAGATTAAAATACATGCATAAAATTGTTTTAAGGAGATTTTGACAAAAAAATTATTTAAATATAATATTTTGGCAAAAAATTAACTTAGAATAATCTTTTTTCCAAATGTTCCCCTTTTGAGAAAAATGGTTCTACTATCATAATATTTTGCCTGTAAATAGCTCAGACCTTTCTACAGAGGCTCAACTAAAATTTTTGAAAAATTCACATTATTTTCAGAGTTACCACCAATTGAAATAATTATTGACGTTTTTTTCTTCAAATTTCTCCCCTCTGTTGTCGTAAGATATGAATAAACCCACTTCTGAGTTATATATTTCAAAAATTCTTGTTGAGCCTCTGTAGAGAGGTCTGAGCTATATACAGGCAAAATATTATTATAATAGAAGCACTTTTCACTAAAGGAGAACATTTGGAAAAAAGATTATTGAAAGTTAATTTTTTGCCAAAATATTATTTAAATAATTCTTTTTGCCAAAATATTATATTAAAATAATTTTTTTGTCAAAATATTCTTAAAACAATTTTATGCATGTATTATAATCCAAGTGACACTAAATATCATGGAAATTATCCATTTATGTGCTTTGCAAAATCAAGGCTCCGAACGTAGCCGCATACGTTTTAACCAGGTATAAAACTAGTGTGACTCAAAAATTGTATTTTTTCAGGTTTTAAACAGACAATCTAGAAATGTGTTAGTTAAATCAGTTTTATAAAATGTTAGCTTCATGCGTGTATTATTAGAATTGGGATACCACTCGTTTTCTAAAATCAGTTTTTCGTAATTTCTCAAAAATGAGATATTTTGACTTGGGTTTTTATCTAGAGGTGCGATATATGAACTCGTTTCACTCCAACAACGTTAAACGATCACTATGAAAACTGGCATGTATATGTATTTTTTTGAGGGGAAGATTTCTGTGCTTACCTCTTTGTTGAAGCTCCCCACCAGGTGGCGTTATAGCGTATCAACTTCTGTACCGTTCAATCAATTGCCAAGTTGCCAAAATGGTTGTTAAAAATGATGCCAACTTGGCCCTATCTCCAACACTTCGCTATGTTTCTAATGGATCCCCATTATAATTTAAGGAACGGAGCTGCTTGCGAATATTACAATTTTACCATAAAATAAATACGACAGAAAGTAATATTAACGTATTATACATCCGGAGATATAAATTATCTACACTATTTTAAGCGTTCATTGCACAGAATTTGTAACAATATGTTACTTTTGCTGAGTGGAGATCAGCTTAAGGTGATTTCAAAAATCGGCCCACAAAGGAGTTAGAGGCGTTATGAATAAAAAAAATCCTTTTTATCACCTATTAGACCTACAGACTTAAAATTAAACAAATATGATTTTTGTTCAGCTGAGATATGCAAAAAGCTTTTTAGTTATTTATTTATTTTGGGTTAATTTACGATTCAAACGTAAAATTTACTCATTGAAAATTTCTTTATAATTCAATCGGTATTATTTAGTGCTTCAATTCACCCGTGCAAAGAACGGGTATATCAGCTAGTTGGATATATTTTTTGTTGTATTTTTAATTTTTATATTTCATATTTTTGCTTATAATTAAGAATTTGAAGTTGATTGACATTTTCATTTGTATATTTTACTGGAACTAAATTTCAGCTATCATAAAATTTTACACCTTAAGATTTGATTTTGATAGAACACGGTACACATTGCCTTGATTTATATTCAGTTTCGTACAATGTGGTTTGAATTAACCGTGTTATACGAGGGACACCTATATATATATATATATACATATCTTTTTTATACCAAGTTTCAATTTTTTTAATAACCCATACTTAGATGAATCCGTTCATAGATATCATACATACGAGGATCGCTGGACGGATATTGATTTTCTCACGGAAGCACTCGTGTCTCCTGTTCGAAGATGAAGTGCATGTCCACTTATGATTGATGATCTTGGAATTTTATATTGCCAAACATCGTCGTATGGCTATCTCAAATAGCTGAACACAACTGCCTTATATAGTTTGAGATCGATCTTTATCTTTTCACTTCACATGCTATATTAAATGTCATTTTAAAAAAACTTCTTAGCTTTCCCTGGAATCAGCAAGCAATTGAAATAAATTGCGCAATAGGATGTTGAAAGTCTTCCCTTGACTGTAATTTTTCTTCTTCTTAATACAAACGATTTGATTTTAAGCTTCGCTGGTTCAGACAAAATAATCATTTAATGCGTAATAATTATTCTAAGGAAGAGTATTATGGAGGTATTTATGTACACATTACCCATTAAAATTTTTTTGAGTTCTTAAGAGAACAGGGACATCATATACTTTCAAATAATCGATTTTTCAATTTTAGTTCTAAAAAATAGTGCTTATTTTTCTGAATCTAAAAATGTATAATACTTATATGTTTGTTGATAAAATAGCCCTAAAATATGAAAAATAAAAATGTAAATAAATGACCACGCCCCTTTTGACACGCCCCTTTGAACTTTAAATATGTAGTTTCCCCTGTGTTTTATCTATATTAACTTTTGATTGTTTTTTTCTTTTGAATGTTAACCCCGCTACTTTTTAGCCACGCTTGTGCGTGAGCTATTGTTCCAAGCTGTGTGACAAAATTTCTTACTTTAAATTTCGGTTTATGGCAATGTTTTGAACCGAGTTCGTCTATTCCGAAGTTTCTTGTGGCATACAACTACTTAATTTTACATTAATTTTCGTAAGAAATATTTATTTTTTACTTATAATTATTAATATTCATAAGATTTTAAAAGTATCTTAACTTTTTTAAACGAGTAATTATGCCAAGAATAAAAAAAAAAAATTGGCAGAAGGAAGTATAGTAGCAATCAACATAAAAAGTCTAAATCGACTGAAGAATTGCTTTTGAATTCCGTGGAAAGTGCTTCTAGGAGAAAAATTAAAATACCGGATTTACTAAAAGAACAAGATTCTCAAAATGTAAACATAATCGTTGAACTGGATTTATTATCTTCCCTTATGAAAAATCTCTTATGTTGTAAATATTGCTGTTCAGAGAAAATTGAGCTGAGAGAAGATTTAAAAAGTCGTAGAGGTTTAGCTGTGAGTTTGGAAATAATTTGTCACAACTGTGAAGAATCGACGAGTACAATGTCATCAAAAATATCAAATAAATGTTATGATGTTAACCTAAGATTGACATATGGAATGAGAGCTATTGGAAAAGGTGGAGCTGCTGCTCGAATATTCTGTGGGCTCATGAATTTGCCTCCACCACCTGCAAAGTTTGAACGCCATAATTCTTTGTTTTTAAATGTTTTAAAAACAATTAGTGAAGACTCGATGAATGCAGCTGTTCACGAAGCAGTCATAGCGAATGATAATAATTCAAATATAGCTGTGGCTGTGGATGGCACATGGCATAAAAGAGGCTATTCTTCATTGAACGGAGTTTATGTGCTACGTCTGTTGAGAACGGAAAGGTTATCGACTTTGAAGCTCTCGCAAAATATTGTTCTTCATGTAAGGGTAAAAAAAAACCATGTAAAAATTGTGCTAAAAATTACGAAGGATTCAGTGGGGGAATGGAATGTCGGAGGGTATTAAGTATATTTCAGCGATCTGAAACATCACGAAAAGCATGTTATACGCAGTATCTTGGTGATGGTGACTCAAAAGGATTTCTTACTATAAAAGAAGCAAAAGTATATGGTGACACAGAAGTTGAAAAATTAGAATGTGTTGGCCATGTGCAAAAGCGTATGGGCACAAGGCTGAGAAACATTCTAAAAATGAGCAAAGGCATTAAGCTATCAGATGGGAAAAATATTTCGGGACGTGGACGGCTAACGCTTAAAGAAGTGGACTCAATCCAACATTATTATGGGCTAGCAATCCGTAAAAATTTGTCATCTGTGGAGGACATGAAAAGAGCCATATGGGCTATTTATTTTCATAAACTAAATACTGAGGATAATCCTCAACACGCTTTGTGTCCTCTTGGTGAGGATAGCTGGTGCGGTTATAACCGTAGCATTGTTACGGGGGAATTTTATATTCACAAGCATTCTTTACCCAAGTCAATTTTATTGAAAGTGAAAAAAGTGTTTCGGGATCTCACAGAGAAGGACTTATTGAAAAAGTGCCTTCGTGGAAGAACACAAAATCCCAATGAAAGCTTTAACAAATGTATTTGGGAGCGAGTTCCTAAAACAGTTTTTGTTGGCATTGAAACTTTGAAATTTGGAGTTATGGATGCTGTAATTTGTTTTAACGATGGATATGTAAGTAGGATAAAAGTCTTTGAAGCTCTGGGCATTAAACCAGGATACAACACGGAACGTGCCTTACTTATAATTGATAACAAACGAATTTTTGAGGCTGAACGTATAGTAAATAAAGTGTCATTGGAAGCCAGAAATAAAAGAAGGTCTTTAAAAAGGAAAATGGATAAACAGAATTTCGATGAAGAAAATGAATACCAAGCAGGGAAATATTAATCAAATCTATAATGTAAGGAGAAATTTTTTGTTAAGTTTTATTATATTTTTTTCTCGAATGTTTAATATTTTTAAATTTAGGTACACTTTAAAAAACTATTGTAGCGCATATTGTTTGAAACCTTTTATATGTCTAAACAGGATACATGTGCATACAGTGAACAAAATATCTTTTAGTATGTGTCTAGTTTTTTTTGAAAATTGATTTTATATGTAAAAAAAAAGAAAATTAAGATTTTCATAATTTTAAGGTTTTATGATTATTTTTAAGAAATTATGCAATTATATAAATATAATTAGTTAAAAACAGATTCATTATGTTTAATATGTTACTTTATATATATTTGTAAATTTTTTTGTATATTCAAAGAATATTTTTGTAAGAAATGGTACCTATACATGAAAATATGTATTACAAGATCTCGAAAATTATGTTCATGTTAACTAAAACAAAGGGAAAAAAACATATGAATTTAAAATTACTTTTGTAACTCTAGAAAATGGTTAAGGATTATTATTAGTCATATAAAAATAGGCAAGGAAATACTAATTAAGTGTATAATATGTGAAAATATTGTTTTTTTTTTTAGTTTTTTCACTTTTTCTCAAAAGCATATTTTTTGCATTTAGGTACATTTTAAAAAAAACTATTGCACTGTATGATTCCTGATTTTTTATACTTCTATACAAGATGACTATGCATATAGTGAACCTAATTTTTTCTATTAAAATAGTGCCTAATTTTTTAAAAATTGTTATATGCATAAAAAAAGCAGAAAAATAAAAAAATTTCAAATTTCAAAGTTTCATAATTTTTTTAAAGAAACTATACTAAAATTTTACTAAAAAAAGGGTTTCACTGTATTTTATGTATTGTTTTATATATGTGTAAAAATATTTTGCATAAAAAAGGATACTTTTTTAAAAAATGGTACCTAAACATAAGTATATATTACGAGTTCTCAAAAATTATGTATTACTTAAATTAAGTAGTAAAAAAAAAAAACTTTTGGAGTAAAAAGTTATTTTTGTAGTTCTACAGAATAATTAAATTATCTTTATTATAGACATAAAAAAATCTAAGCTCTATTGGAAATTTTAAATGATATGTCTCATAAACAAAGGGTCTTAATTTTGGCATTTTACTCTTTCGAGCATGTCCTGGTTCCCTTAAAAGTACATACAATTTTGCAATATGTATTTGTACCGATTGCTAATTTCTTGAATCTATTACAAAAATTACAATTCTCAAATTATAATTCTTAAAAACGAAAAAAAAAAGATTTCTTGCTTTAAAATGGCAAGTTTTGTTGGTCTACTAATAAATTTCTCGTGTCGAACAGTATCCAATTAGAAAACTTGGATTTTAGTCTCAATTTTTTTAGTGAGTATTTGACACTAAAACATGTTAAAAAGTACTGTTTTAATGAATTTGCTTGAAAAATTTCTTTTGGCTAGCATTTTTATTTGCATATTTCTTGATTCAAAAATACGTTTAACACTACCAATGCATATTATAATTTGAAATCACGTTCAGATTATGCAGTCAATTTCAAGATGACACACAGCTTGTTCATATGCATGTCAATCTAACGAAAATACTTCAAATTTCGACAGATTCAATGTGCATAAATCATCTCCAATCGTGTTTGGAATTATGGAATACCATCCCACTACTCATCGTCTAAATATACATTACTCTACCAACCAGGATGCCTCGGTGTGCCTGGTTATAATATAAGTACTGTAGAAATTTGAATGTTTAAAATTAAATATAAGAAAAACGTTGAAACCTATAAAAGTGTATCTCGTAATCGAAGTTGCGTATGATACAGAATTTTCTGTATAACGCCGCATTCCATCTTATTCAAGCAAATGTGTATATATATCTGTCAGCCAAGCCTTTTGTTCACTTTTTAAGTGAACTGTTCGTGCAAACTACTCACAAATCGCTCGCGGTGAACCATCCACGGTAGGATGTTCGATGAACGTAAAGACAGTACGTAATTCGGAATGGTCTTGTGTATAGTTAGTTTTCTTTTTGCCTGCTTGATCTTCAGCACACACTGGGAATTGATAAATGACAGTCAGTAATTCATGATTGGGTTTTGTTCTTTAACCAAATATCGCTAGACGTTCGTTTGTGAAAATAGACTCAATGAATGTGAAATGACTCACCAACGTATTTCTTCAATTGACACAACAGTCACGGGTGGTCCAAGGCCTTCTCAAGAACCCTCTTTCATTCCGATCTCTGCTTAACAACAGTTCTCTATTTAGTTACTCTTAAGACTTTAAAATCATCCTCCACACAATCAGTCCATCTCAGTGTTTTCCTACCCCTCGTTCCAATAGACTTGTAATCGAAAATTCTGAATGTCAAGGATGAGGGCTCATACGGCACAGATGGACCAATATTAATAAATGTATGACATTTGTTGCCTTAATAGCTTTCAAAATTCAATTCTTTTTATGTTGGTGGTAGTTTAGCTACTGGCAGGTGCACACAAGCCACACAGGTCAGAGGAGAGACACCAGAGAAGAGGAACACCCTGGTCCTCCTGGTTAGGGCTAGGCGTGGGGCTGACCATTCTACCCTGTAAAATTGTCCCGCTTCGCAAATGCATACGCAATTTAAAAAAAGAGAAAAAAAATATCATACAATATAATCTCTTGTGTTTTTTATTAGTTCCGAGATACATCTGTCGTTTAGTACTTTCAGAATGGGTTAACCATTGCGCATACTTAAAGAATATCGGATCTGAATAAAGCAGACCATGCATTTAAATCAAACCAGACCCATCGTTTATATTCTCTATCAGAAAAACACGTCATGATATCGACAAAACAATTGTGGAAAAATTTGTTTTGAGGGGTTACTTGTGTTGTCTTACATTTTTCGATGGGCGCAGCTGCCAAATAGTCTGCTAATTTTTTTTTCATTTTATATCTGAGGATGTTAAGTTCGTTCTCGTTCAAATCTCATTGGAAAATCTATAATATTCGTCACAAACCATTCGTATGGATCAATATTACTTTCGAATGAAATGGAAAAAATGAATTTTTTCAGACACATTTCTAGACGAGTTTTTAAGGCAGAAAGTTTTGGTCATAGAGGACAAAATGAGATGTAAACTACTCACGTAGAATGGTAAGGAAAAAATAGGCTATAAAGTTTTACTCATGTGATCTCACTTTGTAAGGTAATCTGGTGAATAGTGTCGGAATAAAAACTGCAAGAGACAATAACAGTTTTATGCATATGTTTTTAAAGGTATTTAAAGCCTTTCCTGTGTTACAAAAAAAGATATTTGAAAAGATTTATTTATTATATTATACACTATATATATTCATCTTAAAGTAAATATGTCAATAATCTATACTAGGCGGAGAATATAACGAGTTGTGTGCCAATCTTTCTAATTTGTGTTTTCTTTTTTGTCCTATTAAACATTTTACTCAAATTGCATTTTGCGTTTCTAAACATCTCTATATAATAAATGAGAAATATCAGATACCAAAAAACACAACTGTGCTCACGAAGAATTTTCTAAAATTTAGAAAATAATTATCTTATTCTTGGCGTCATTTGTATTAGATAAAGTGGATGACAAAATCGTAATTCTTAGGTCTTAGTAGCATTATGGTAATGTAGTAAATGTAGTCCAGTGATATTAATTTCGAGTTTTGAGCTATCATCTTGATTTCCCCAGTGTCTTACTCCTCCCTATTGCATTGAAATCTAGGATTCTGAAAGTCAAACTCACTTGGGCCTCAAATTCTTTATGTAATGTAGTGTACAGAAGGCATAAAAATTCTTAATCATTTGCAAGTCGAACTAATCGCAAGACTCTCGCAAAACCATCGATAAAATTATTTTCTTAACGAATGTCCAGCATTTCATGGGAAAGTAGCAAACCACAAACATTTGACCGTGAACAGGTAGCCACGGTAGCCCAGTAGTCATGATCGTGATCTCGTGGCCGGCGTGTCCTGAGTTCAAACGCTAGTACCACTGAAAAGACCCACCGTTTAGAGGGGCTGATGTACGTTAAATTTGTCGGGGATCAAGCTCCTTCTGGTGGTATGGTAGTTTAGAGAGAAGGTACCTGTTCCAGTGTTGTTGTCTTCACTTGGTTGTAGTTCAAAATTACGAAGTTAGTCTCCAATAACTCTCGTGTTGCTTTATAATGTGATGTTAATAAACTTTAAACTGCTCAACACGGGTTACTTCCATTTCACACGACACTCACCAACTGAATGATTTCACAGTCCTCGCTGCGCTACTACTAGCTATCACAGATCCATCTGTTGTTCTGCATACACACTATGCCTGCAGAACTTCCACATGACACATACGTTTGTGATTCGTTCACATATGTACAAGAAAAAAATAGTTTCCCAGACTTATGTCATAACCGTCATATATATTTATACAAAATTATATATAGTAAATACACATACTGTATTTTAATTGTAACGGTTACCAATATATTCCCGATAGCTATGCAAAAATGCATCCTACGATAATAACGCAAACTTTCTAGCATTTGATATTTTTTTGAAACAAAAGCATTATCATAATTTTTAATAATAGGTTTTAGATGAACAAAGAAAAAATATTTTGACAGATTAATTTTTTTCTATTTTTAAATTCATCAATTTTCAAAGTAATATGCGCTTTGATGCTGAACAAATTTTGAAAATTACCAACGCACGCAAAGTTTTTTTTTAATGAACTGTTAGAAAAAAGTCGGGTCTTGGTGTTTGTTATTTAAAAATTTGTTATGTCGATGAAAACATTAAATAATAAAGGTAATATTAAAATCTATAGCTAAAAGAAATAGTAAAAGAAAAGAAAAATGAGTCCTTACATGTGAAGTAATTGCAATGTCGGGTTAGGTGCTCTACCTTGCTTCAAAATATATCAGACAAAAGAAAATCTTGGATGAATTTAAAAATAAACGCTACTACACTATTGTTATTTCTGTTGAAAATAAAAAAAATATTTTTATTGAAAAAAATATGTTTCTTTCGAAGTAGCTATTTGAAAAGAAAAATAATAAAAGTCGATGTATATGCAAGATTGAGTAATACTTCAAAATTCAAATAAAATTTAGATTGATTTTGTATTTTGTTTATTTTTACTGAAAAAAATATTCTAAAATGTGTTTTCTGAATAAAAAAAGTGATTTTTTGCTAGTGTATAATTAAGTGTTTAAATAAGTGTGCTTTAAGAGACTAAAATCTAGGCTTGACTTATAAATGTGCTGATTCATATATTACACCTTAAAATTTTTATAATCACTTTTTTAAACAATACGCTTTAACAATTATTCCATAACTCTTTTTATCCTTCTCTTACTGATTATCAAATTGGCTGTTGAGTATAAGTAATATAAATATAATGAAGAAAACGTGAATAAAAAAATGTGTGAACCTAAATGCACTTATAAATTAAATTGAAATTTTCTCCTTCTTTTAAAGAAAATTCAGTCTTATAATTATAAAAGTTCTTCATATTCCGCTTTCATTAGAAATGATCAAAAGAAACTAAAACCAATATAAATATGTAATATCAGCATAGCAATAGATAGAGGAAGCGCATTCAGCATTTTTTCTTTCGGATGGCAGAAATGATCAAAAGCATCGAGTGTGCTTAACGAGATCGCTTTCGACAGAGGGATAGACTGGCATCTGATCAATTGCTTAGATTTTTAGTGAGATCGAAATCCTGTTTTTTCAAGAAAGGGATTTTAAAAATTTGGATCCAGAAAGACATTTTGTATTGTAACACAAATGGATAAAAGGGAATTTAAAATTAAGTTAATGTATTTGTTTTACTGAAAATATGTCAACATTATCCAGTAAATAATATTAAATTGGGAAATTAACATTCTCAGTACTATATTATAATATTTGTTAAATCCTTGAAAACTTGTTTAGTTTTATAGTTAGATCGGAGAGCCACTTACTTTTTTTAAAAAAAGGATTCTTAAGATTTTATGCAAATGTGATATTTTTTAATAACATAATTATCGTCGGTACATTATAATGTTATATTGTACCTAGTCATTTTTTCCTTATTCAGACATACGTTACAATGTAATGAAGCTATTTTCTTATAAGCATGGATAAAAATCGTTGGATAGCTTGGCTGTTGCATATTTCATTCATGTCTCACTTTATGATTTATTTTAAGGAAGTTTTATTCTTATATAGCAAAAAAAAATGTTTTTCATAAAGAAAGTTAAGAGTTAATTTACTTAACTTAACTAAAAAGTAGTTTTAAGTTAGGTATTTCTTTATGTAGAAAATATTTCCAATTAAACTTTCAATGAAATTTAAAATAAATAAAATGACTCTGCTATAATTTTTATTGCATAGTTAAACATGATAAAACAGTAATCAAGGAGCGATGACAAGATTAACTAAGCATTTGAAATGCATTTAAAAAAATCCCAATGATAATAAGATCTGACAATAGACAAAATGTTCTGTTAAACATACTGAAGTGCGCAACGTATGTTTTTTTTCCGTGCAGTGATATATTGCTCGTGGAAAATTGAGTTTTACAGGGATAGTGCGCTTCTCCGCAAAATTAATTTTGTTTAAACACCTGAGTGTGTGTTTCAGATCGCATGTTGATAATTATAGTCAATAAATTACGTGTAAAAGGAAAAAGACATTACTTTCGGCATGTAAGTTGTCGTATATATATGAAATTTGAATATGGTGGATGATAAAGTTCAGTGAGAGAGACTTACTTGGACAGATATTTTCGAATTTCTTTTAAAAGAGTGAATTATCTAATTGAAAAATTGTACTTATTTGCTGACAGGTAAGCTATCAATGCTAGATATTGCACTTGAAAAATATTTTTGGAGATATTTCAGATTTTTGAGAAAGATTGTATGTAGCCAATTGTCTACACAGACACACATACTACTTTTTTCGAAATAAATTCTCAATATTATTATCTGGATTTTATTTATTTTTCACGTAACCTTATGACTACATTCATATAACAAATTATTTTTTAACTCGAAGCAAAATATCATGCATTTAACTGTTAAAAGCGTTTTTGCATTTTACTAATTATTGCATTTTAACTATTTACATTAACTTTATACTATTTTACGTATTATAATTTTCTTTTCTTTTTATGTTTAAAGAGACAAATAGATGAAATAATAAATTAAAAAAATAATGAGTAAATAATAAACAAAATCCATTCGAAATTAATGGTAACTAAGCCTACACGAAATTGTTACCTGAAGTTGTTTGCAAAACTCTTTCTAACACGTAAAACACCTTATTTTTATTTCTTTATTTAACTTAATTATTCTCTGTTTCTTAAAATATTCATAAATATTTCTATTTAACATAGTCAAACAAATCGCATTTTTTAAATTCTAACTAAAGAAATAAATTAACACTCGAGGAAAGTTCATATTTATTAGAGTCGACCATTTTTAATTAATTCGCGAAGACAACACTTGATGAAGGATTCTTGTTTGGGCTGCTTTTATTGAAATTACCGATTCTTCTGATAAGCGCCCTTAATTCTGTTGGACCAGTTACTTTTGTTATCACTAACGGAAAGTTGTGAGTATTTGTCAATTTCTAAGCAACTCTTCCAGTAATTGCTGTCGCCAGTGATAAATACCGAGTGAACAGTTCGCGACAACACTTAAGTCTTATCATTTTGCCTTTTGCTTGAACTTCTTTTCCGTTCATCCGATCGATTGAAGTCGGAATTGATTTCGGCACATGAAATATCGCAAAAAAAATTGGTCAGTTTTCAGGTAGATTAATTAAAGTAGAGCGATTCTTATGAAAGGGAAATCAATCGTGTGATTATTTTGAATTAATTCTTGCGATAATATTGAATCTCGTTGATAAGAATTGTGTGTTTCGTAATGAATTGCTAATGTTGAAACTAATTAGTGTTACCATTTGTTATAAATTAATGGAATTTAAGCAATTGTTGAAATAAATTAAGATACAGTCCTGAAAACACTCGTGTTCATATATACTAGTTCTTTTAACAACTGAACTGCCGTCGGCGTATATATACGTCTCGCTTTGCTGGTGCGTTAACTGCCTCATGCGTATACACACACACACACACACACACACACACACACACACACACACACACACACACACACACACACACACACACACACACACACACACACACACACACACACACACACACACACACACACACACACACACACACATACACACACACACACACACACACACACACACACACACACACACACACACACATATATATATAATGTCATGATTTTAAGACAGAATCAGATTAAAAGTTAGAAAAAGGGACGATCTTTATTCAACCATTTGTACATCTATTCTGACTGAGAGCAGGGAGGAAAAAGCACGCCATGGTGGTGGTTTCAAGTGGATAACACTTGAAAAACATATGGTAAGTATCGCTGCTTTGAAGAGCTTTCTTGCAAGTTAATGCTGACATATGTTGACTATTAAATCTAACGATGTGGAATTAGACATGTTTATTGGCTAGGCCATATGTTCGGAAGAAATAAATGGGTGATTAGTTTGATACTTGAATATGGGACCTGAGAAAGATGAATCAAGTGCTAGATAGGGAATTTAATTTTTAATCTAATTTAATTATCCTTACATTTGCCCCCCAATTTTAAAAGGGAGTCAAGTGCTAGATAGGGAATTTAATTTCTAATCTAATTTAATTATCCTTACACATATATATATATATAATACGATTTTACGAAATGCGATACTTTTCTTTGCTCTGCTATCTGTAAAACTGTTTCACAGGCTTTCGAATGCAATAAAAAGACCCTGGTTAGTATTTGAAAAGCATTTATTTATTTTCGAGAATGATTTGTTTTCTTAAGCCTTTTTCTTTTCTATCAATATGCAGCATGCGCATACATATTAGAAAAACAATGTCAGTGGGGGAGGAAATAATTGCGTAACTTTAATTGGCAGTTAAGGGGTTAAAATTCAGCAGTTAAATAATTTTTTCATTTCTAATTCTCTCATAGCAAATAGAGAACTGCAATTTTTTTTTTGAAAAATATCGTTATTTAATGGGATTTATGTAAAAGAAAATTCGTTTCTAGTAAAGTACAATATTTATGAATTTTAAATAATTTACTAGTTGGAAGTTGTTTGCAATTAAAACTAGTCTGTAAGGAATAAACATGGGCTGCTTTTTTAAGGAACACACATGGAAATACCGTGGAGAAAAGTTACTGCTAAATAAATTGCAATTAGTTTTTTTGATTTATAAAAAGAGTTAACACTTAGAAAATTGCAAGGTGTCTTATGAAAAGACACTGTTTTGTTCAGTAGAGAACGAAATAGAGGAAGATTTTTTTCATGCATGAAATCTGAAAAAAAGTATTTTAAAGGAAGGTTTTTTTCGCACTTAGATAAAATGTGAAAAAAGAATGTTAGAATGATTCACTAACATATGTTTCACGCATAAGTAAACATAAATGGAGGAAAGTTATCTTCCTGAAGTTCAAAGGCAGGTGAATTTGCAGCCTTGATAACCTTTTTAGGCAAAACCTTGAACTAGTTAATCCTTTGTGGTTCAGAATTATTATACCATATCTTTTTATTTAGCTTCACTTAAATTCTCTAAATAAAAATTTTAATTTTCTCTGTGTGTGTGGTGTGTGTGGTGTGTGGTTAATATCATCTCTTTTCAAGAAACGTTTGGAATTAATTTGATATAGAAATAATCTTCGTAACTCAGTGGTTTTTTTTCTGAAACTGTAGTATGTGATTCTAGATGGGCGCGAAAAAAATTTCTGTAGAATACTCTGTGAAGCAGTTTATTTTAGAGTATACACATTTAAAAAAAACTACTTTAAGTGCATAAAATCATATTTTAAAGGATTCGAAATATTTGCAAGAATATTCTGCAAGTAATCTAAACATTTTTTATTTGATAAAAGAACGTGTGAAATGATATAAGATGTTTTAACTGTAAAATTGGCTGCTAACTTGATAAGTTCCTTTGTAAGTGTATTGGGTGTCTAAAATTTATCTTTACATTTCAAAAAATAAATTAGAATAAGCTATAACATACATTTACGGTTTGTTATGTTCCATAAAGAGAAAATATCTAAGTTTCATAAAATGACGTGTCCCTTAGATGGTGTTACGTCAGTATTTTCTAACATTTCTTTCACAAAATAGTTCCCTCTTAAAAATAAATACTAGTTGCAACGTGGAAGATCAAATTTTAAATCTCCAATACAGGTGCAATGTCAACTTTGGATTACTAACTATCGAAGTTCCCCTTTAAGTAGTGACCGTGGTAGCCGAGTGGTATAGGTATCGGACCGTGGCTTGCCATGTCACGAGTTCGAGCCCAGTACTACTAAAGACCCGCCGTGTAGGGCAGCGATGCACGTTAAATCTGTCGAGAGCTGAAACGTCTTCCCATTGGTGTGGTGTGGTAGTTAGGAGAGGGGGTGCCAGCTCAGGTGTCGTCCACGTCACTTGACCGTGGTTCAAAATTACGTGGTCCGTCGCCAAAAGCCTTCGTGTAGCTTAACAGTGCGACGCTAATATTCAATCAATCAGTCAATCCCCTTTAAGTACCACTACTTATGAATGGCTTATAAACGATTTATGATAACAGACAGCGCACTGTCAAAAGCAAAATCTGGCTGTTCTAGCTGCTTTTTCCAGGATACGCAAAAAACTTTGTTTATCAGTCTTCATTCATAAGACTAATGAACACAGGAACGTTTTAAGACTTGTTGACGCCCTGGGCTTCTACAAAAATAGTGACCCCATCTATGACGAGATAGTACATAGTATAAGTTGTCAAATACTAGTACCAACAGTAATCCGAAACAAGCAAATGTGCACGACTTACAATCGTACTTTGACTTAATGAGTAATGATGGTGAATGGTAGTAGATCTACTCCTTTACATGGATGACGGTTATCATATAATAATAGTCTTGACATTGTTTCCAGTTGATATATAGTCCGAAATTCTCAGTTGTTCAGAGAATACAACCGGAAATAACATTTGACCGTTAAAATTATTTGAATCAGGGTCTAATTAAGACACATTCGAGAACGAGTACTGAGGCCGAGGAGCTGGGTTCGGGCCCAGTTGGCCCATGTCGACATTTTTAATTATGAATTGAAAAGTCAAATTAAATGTACCATCAATATTTTTGATTCTGGTATTTTTTACGGAACATGGTTAGATATCTCTATATACTCAATATCTCATGCACAACTGATGGTGCGTACATTGAAATAGTGTAATAAAACGTTACAAATAATTGATATTTTCCTTATAAAAAAATAACCGTACGTGTATGTAATTATTTATATTTTTAAAAGTATAAAGATATACTTCGGATACTTTGAACAATAATATAATGCTAATGTTGTACGGTCATATATTTTACTGAAAAAAGAGATCAGCATTTCTTCTTACCCATTTAAGCTATTTTAGCAAGTAAGGAATAACTCAGTAGTATTAAACACAGTCATAGTAATATACTTTCCTTTGAAATAAAAGAATTTAAACATACCGCTGACCCAAAATTCATTATCTCGCTCATGATTCAGTAAGACATGGAAAAAAAGTTCCGGATGGTCTAAGATAAGATAGTAGTATACTTAAATAAAGTTGTTTATAAAATACTCTTAGTTATACAAAATATAGGCCAGTTATATTAGTTCTAACCAGGTATATATAATAAACGCGTACTTTCCATCTTACTTTCTATAAATTGCTAATACATCAGCAAAATTAATTTGAAGCATTTAACCCCTTACTTCTCTCTCCCGTCAAAATCATGGGGTGAAATTTTTCTCTCTATTTCTCGTAACCGTGATATTTACGGGCTGGACTGATCAAAAGTAACGCGCTCAAAAGATTAAAATTATTGGTTTCTTATGCCTGGAATCATGTTTATTTCTAACCAGATGGCAGTACCACATTATAAGTAGAATATTTAGAGATAGTAATTTTACTTTAAATTATATGTTAGCACAATCAGACATATATATTAGTAATATGTTTTTGTAACGTTAGCTCAATTAGTTCCGCTCTTCGTGAATAGATGTGGTTTACGTTCTATGATAAAATATATAGTTTTTTAAATATATATATATACATTATGGAGTTAGTTTGGAAGTGAATTGGATCATACTTTATAAAAGTATAAAAAGATCTGAGAGTGATTCTGAAATAACCGATTGTTTTGAAAGTTTGGTTTGTGAACCTGAGAGTACAGTAATGATGGATCTGTACTATTACCTGTGATGTTCACCTTTTATCTCATGCTTTGAAATTTATTTCACAAGAAAAAATCACTGATGTGTTTTTACATTCAGTAAGTCTAATAAAATTCACCTTTAATGTTTAAAACATTTGTTGTTGATTTTTTATATCTTTGCGGAAAACCAACATTCAGTCATAATAACTCTCAATGTTGGCCTTTCTTAAAAATTATTTTTTTTTTGTATTTCAAGCTAAAAATTTAAAAATAAATATAAATTTTGAACATACACTTAGTTTTATATAATTTTCTTGAATAAAAAAAATAGGCATTTTTATGACCGTTTTCTTCAAAATTATGCGACCGTTGGGGGTTAATCAATATTTAAAATATTTTTGATACGGGTTTTAAATATTTCTTGCATAATCTTTTAAGGTTCACTCATCCACACATGCCAGAGATGTGGGAGAAAAGGAAGGAAGACTAGCCATACCGAAAATTACTCAATTTATTTGTCACTCAATCAACAACGCAAGTTCAAGTAATCTAAAATAAGAGATGAGTCCAATTGAAGCAATACGTACGAGAAGTATTTGAAGACTTTAAATACCAATGTATTTACTTCAGGTTTGAATACACTATCTTCCTAGTTATCTAATCTCTATTTAATCTCTATTGGCCAATTGTCACAATAATTAGTATTACAATTATCTAATATCTGAGTTACACTATAAATTTGATTAATATCTGGTCTGCTAGTAATTCTATTCTATCTCTCTCACTTTCTTTCCCCTTTAGCTTGAAAGCTTGGACTATATATAGTATATCTAATTTACATAATCTCGTTATCTTCAGAGGGTTCGTTGCAAATAAAATAGTTTTATAAGACCATAGATTTTCCAAGAAGACTTGTTGATCGGAACGGTGCGGATAGAGCCGTCATAGTCTTATATTGTGACGTTAATAATCAATCAATCAATACATCAATCACGGGTTTCACAGATGATTTCTTGAATGGTGCATAAAATATATATTGTGGGCTAGCAATGCACATTTACTTCTGTGAATTTCATCATTATATCATTATTGTACCACTGCTAATTAACATTTTTATGTTCCGCAGATGTCAAATAAATATTTATTACTATTTTACAAGATTTCTCAATTCTATATTTTTCAAATGAACTCAATGATACGCATGTTCGTAACTATAATTTTTAACCAATATTCTTTCTTACATTTTTTACTAATTTAAGATCTTTTTTAATAGATTTTTTGTACACTTGAGTGCTTGTAACTAAATGTTTTATACGAATATCTTTCGATTTGGCTTTTAAAAGTTCTAAGAGGAGCATTTTCAAATCTGAAACATAATTTCCTTTAGAATTTGATTCCTTGTACAGCTCAGAAGGTGTTTCTATCGAGACTTAAGGTATCCGACTACTTGCGACAACTTTTTTTTGAAAAAAAGGAAATATGGAGATCTTTTTGTGATTTTTATATTTATATAGTATATTTTAAGGAAAAAATCCTAAAATTGGTAAAAGAAAAAAAATTATTATTATTAAAATGGGAAAAAACTAGTAAAAATGTACGAAAAATTACATAAACGGGGCCCGCTTTCTACAAAGATTTTATGAACAAATTCTCAATTTTTCAATTTTGATGTGTTACTTTGTTATTCCTGTTTGAAGTGATCTTCACGATAAGAAATATTTTAATTTTTACAAAAACTAGAGCAATTTATCTAAGTCATTATACGAAATTGCTTAAAAAAATATTGACTATATTCACATAAAGAGCTGCAAATTTTGAAATAAAACAGTTATTGATAAATCTGAAGATCAAAACACTTCTACTGTTATGCAGAACATAAGCAAAAAATTTCAGCTAGTTATTTTTAAAACTTTTTGAGCAATCGCGGTCCCCGTTTGAGTTTTTCGAAAAAAAAAACACGTTTCGCGTAAAACGCATTTCAAAGTTTGACATCTTGTGTAAAGTTATGGCATTTGCTTTTACTAAAACGCTTGTAGTTTTTGTTCTAGTGGAGGGAATATAAAGTACTTGGTATTGTTATTAAGTTAATAAAATGGTCTATATAATAAAATCATAAAAGATTTTGCCGATTTTTGAAAAAAATCATGGTTTTAGGATAGTCGGATACCTTAATGCCCTACCGGTGATGTGATGTGGTAGTTATGAAAGAGAGGTGTAGTAGCTCAGGTGTCGTCCTCTTCACTTGACTCGGATTCAAAATTATACGAGGCCTATCACTAATCACCCTCAATTTGCTTCATAGTGTTACGTTGATATAACTCTGACTCAGAAGGTGTTTCTTCTTTTAATAACTATTTATTCATATACACACAGGAATATAAAAAAACTACAATAAACAGTAAAAAAATATTATTTTTATTTGAATGATCTATACTACGATATCTTTGTTTTAAAAAAGTAGAATAAATGTAGTCTATGTATTTGACCTGAACATAATACAATTAAATATAAGTTAGGGGATACGAAATACGTGTTAAAATTGTAACTAAAACGTGCAAAACTTTTCATATCTAAGCCCAGATTCGATTTATTTTAATTAAATTCAGCAACAGATGTTATATAAAATGAAAAAGAAAAGGGTATAACTTTTTGCTGCTCGTTGGTAAAAGACCGATGACTGATGACTTACTACTTGTATATAGAAAGTAATATTGTAGTTATTTTATAAATAAATTCATGTATAATGTGTGTTTATATACACGTACATGTTATTTAGAAGAGAAAATCAAAGATATGTTATCAAGTTTTGAAATAAATTTATCTTTGTTACATACTACAACTATATTTATTATACATTTTGAAAAACTTATAGTTCATTTTATAAAAATATTCGAAGTTAAAATATTTGTTTTTGTTTTTGTTTTTCGACATAAAAGAAGGAAATAAAGGGTCTCGGGGTGTTAATTTTGTCTGGAGAGCTGAAAATATAAACAACTTCCATTTGGATGTAATTCTGTGAGGTTAAAATTAAATAATTCGATCATTATATATATTATTTATAAAGGAATAAGCTTTCCAAAAAGTGTAAAATATTTAAAATGTAATTATAATTTAAAAAAATTATAAGCATATGAAAATAAGAAACATTTGTGTAAGAAATATTAATTAAGTTCTACGTTGCGCCTGATGTTATTCAAAATGTTAGTTCTAATTACTAGCAATAAGTTCATTTATGCAATTAAATGCATCTTTATTACACTGTAGCTATTTTTATTGAAATAGAAAAATAAATTATATTTTTTAAAGGATAAAAAAAAATCTTACATTAAAAATTTTTTTTAAGCTCAATATTTTTTAAATACTTTGAGGTACAAAAAATTAGGTAGTGCTTAAAGAATATGATATAGTTTATAATTATATGAAGTTTTATACATCAAGCTCCACTATTTTAGAAAATAGCATGCGCAATGTAAAATTTACTTAATATTTACTACAGAAATGCTTCTTATTTTCATATGCTTATAATTTTTAAAATTATGATTATAATTTACACATTTTACACTATTTTGAAACTTCCTTTATAAATATGTAAAAAAAGAATAGAATTATTCAACATTAATTTTAAAAAAATATATCTGAAAATTGCTTTCATTTTCATCTTTCGAGACAGAATTAACACACACACTCCTGAGATTCCTTACTTGAACTTCTCTTTTGTTAGATAACTTCAGATTTCATGGAGAATATAAATAAATGCAATCTAAGGATTTCATAGCCAAAGTACTGTTTGAATGCTAAGTTAAAAATTATTGAAAATATTTTTCAGAATTTATCCGTTTTACACTGCTTATATAGCCTACTTAAACCGAAACTTTAATCGTGATATAAATATAAACTGAACAATGATAACTGATACAAACATTAATTGAAATGCGCAACACACATTAGATACTGAAATATATTGATCAAGCACTGAATACGTAAAGAAAATAAATAATGCATTTTTCATCAAGAAAAGGAAACTGATAACTGGAAATACTTATTAAAAGAACTTCCGAAATATTTAATCGTAAATGAATTGAATAATGAGTGAAAGAGACAATTAACATTTGAATTCATCACATTGTTATTTTTGACTTCTTCGAATGCATTTGTGTATAACTTCAAGAATATCTTAAGATTTGTACACATACTAAAGAAATTCGGAAATAATATAACTAATGAAACACAAATAAAAAATATAGATAATTACTTCTTGTACCTAATTTCCAAATTTATAAGCTATTTCAAAAATATTTCAAAATTTTTAGCAGTTTTATTTATTTTGTTAGGTATTTAAGCGTTTTTGTATGCGAAAATAAGAAATTTCAGGCATTATTTCATTAACCTGTAAAATTTAAGCAATAATTGTTAAAATTATTTGTCATAGTTGTATTTTGACCGAATTCTAAGAAATAATTAAATTAATCCAATAGAAATAAATTAATAATAAATGAACTGATTCCAACTGAAACAAATTAAAATTTCGAAAATAAGAAATAATTACAAAATTTATTTAGGTATGGAAATACAGTTCTGAATAAGACAATTTCTGCTCTTGTATTAAAACAATCAATATATGAGTATAAAATGCATTCGTTACATGTCTATCTTATAATGTGTTTATAAGCGTGTATTTATTTTTGTGATATTTACTATACTTTATACTTAGAGTGAAAGAAGTAATTTTTTAAATTATGCATAAATCATGGGTATACTCATGAACTTGAATAATGAAATAATGTATATTTTTTATGAAATATCGAATATTTATTATTGAATATGATATATTTATTATTGAATATGATATATAGATTAGACATAGGTTTAGCTTGCTGTATGTGCACAGGTATTTTAACCAGAAAGACAGCTTTGATGGTTATTGCTGTCAATAAATAGTTTATTTAATTACCGTATAATCCTGCTTATAACGTGCACTTTCAACACCAAAAATATGATCAAAATTTGCTGGTGTATGCTATACTCTGGATACATAAATAATAACTTTAAAAAAATAGAGAAGATGAACATTAAAAAATTGGATTGCGGGTACATATATATATATATATATATATATATATATATATATATATATATATATATATATATATATATATGTAAAGGAAATGAAATACTTTATGAACTTTAATTGTTGGATAAAATGAAAAGTTTTTCATATTCGTCTTCCGTTATATCTTCAGGAGCATCATCGATTTGTGTTTCATCTTCGCTCCAGCACTTTTACTCTCATATAACAATAAATATATTGTTAGATGTACTACACATCTCTCTTCTTTTAAATGACTTTTGAATTATGTAAGGTTTAATTTCATTCCATGCTTTTATTATCCACTCACACACTATTTCTAGACTGAGATGACGCAATCGGTATCCTTTTGTAAATGTTTCTTCACCTTCTAACATCGTGATACTGTTTCGAACACCTCTTTTCTTGCTCTTTAGGGTTTTAATTCCAGAAGTGTACTATTGTTCAAAAGCCTGATATAATACATCGAATAAATGACTTTAAAAGACGACAGCATTGCGCGCGTACATTTTGGGTTTCTACGCAAAAAACGGATGCTGTTATACGGCAAATATACCTAAAAAACTGTAAAAATTCATTTTGAAAGTATAGGTGAGCATAATATGCTGGAGTATATCGTAATTGACCAGCAATGACATTCAGCCAGATAACATAATAAATGTGAATATATGAAGTACTTCCATGATAGGCTGAACATTCTGTATGGAATAATTTCTAAGGCCTTATTTAACTTTTAAAAACGGATTTTTTATTGTTAATATAGTAATATAGCTAATATAGTAAAATATGGTAAATACGCTAAACATTTGAATAATTTTTTAATAATCATGATTTATATATATATATATGGAAAATATAAAATAGTATGCTAATTTTCAATGACAAACCAAGTTCAAATCGATCGATTGATTTACAAAATCCCACAAATTTATTTAAATACTAAGAGAGCATCCAACTTTCTATGTAAAAGAACTTCTATGTAAATATATTCTTAGTTTTAAATACCTTAATTAATTGAAATAACGAAGCCATTAGTTTTTTTGTTACTAAAAGGAATTTTAGGCACAGGAAATTCTTCTCAGTAACTAATTAAACGAAAAAAGAATTATCTTTCTTAATCTTACTAAGATTTTTATTATTTGGGAGATTAAAAATTTCGTGGGCGATTTCCGTATAAAGTTAAAGAAAAAAGAGATAGTTAAATACATTTAGGTAGCCTTACAAGAACTCTTATCCTTTTTTAATTATTATATTATTTTATTTATTATGTTATTATTTATACTATTGACTTTGTCATGGAATTTTTATTTTGGTGTTATCTGAGTCAAATCATGATAATGTTCTTTCTAGTTTGTAAAAAAATTAGTTATAAGAACATTATTAAAATTACTTTATTTATAATGCTATAATCTATCGTCATTTTATACCAAACTTTCTAGTTAGTTTTTAAGTTATTATCTAATTTTCATTTAGTTTTTTAAAAGTAATTTTCCGCTTTATCTTTAAAGATTTATCGCATAATTTCCTTAATTATATTTAATACTTGAAAAATACGTTATGTTATGAATGAAACAAATTCTATGAATTTCAAATTTGTATCATACCTTTCTCCAACTACATAACATTGATTTTACACAGTATTTTTAAATAACTGCATCTATTTTTGATAAAATTCTTAAGTTTGTTCTTTCATTATTTTTTATTTGATAAAATAATCCCATATGGTTTTAGTTTAGTTAAAATCAATGTCTTAAAAGTTTATTTATCTCTATTTTTTATTAACTGAAAAACTATACTTATCGCTAGCTCTCTAGATTTAATTTAATTAAGAGAACAATTTTTTTAAAATTCATGTTTTTTTTTCCAAATTTATATCAAAAGTCAGTAAATTGTATAATCTGCTCAAGCATTAATTATGTATATTTAAGAAAGAGAAAAAAAAGCAAAATTTTAATTTGTTAGTAACACTATGATTTGTATTAATATATTATGAGTACAAGTGTACTATTAATATCCATTTCTTTCATAATTTATTTCTTCTGATTGAGAGTTATTATAATCGTTTCCATCCTCGGTCCCCTGTAAAAAATTCATACATTCTAATTTTTCTCATTCAAGGTTTATATTTAGGAATTTCCATTAAGGACTGATAGTTATAATGACCACCATCTATTAATTTTATCTGTGAATATTTTAAAATGATTTATAATGAAGCAGTGTCTACAAAACTTAAGTACTTATTAATATTTTCTCTTTGATGCATATCTTTGCAATGTACTGAATCCCACAAGTACTGTAACAAAATAATTACAAACAAAGAATAACAACGAGCAACTAATGTAAATTTGGTTAAGAAATTTGGCATTTAGTACGAACAATTTTTATGTATAATAGTAAAATAAGTCTGAAAAATATACATTTATTTTATCACATATAGTTTCTATAAACTGCATCAAGAAATAAGCACATATAAGTTTTTGTTTATAGACCATATTATTATGTTAAAATCAAATGTTAAGAAAATTCGCATTAAATATTGAAATGCTTTAAAACACAGTGCAAGTTGTTGAATGTTTAGTGTATTAGCATCTCCTTGATGTGATGTGGAAGTTTAGAGAGTAAAATATTTATACATATTGGTTGATTTGGTCGTCCTCTGTAAGATAAATTTTATTAGTCTTGCTATGATAAGTTTTGATGAATATAAAACGCATGAACTGTGTTTTCAAGAATGACTGTATCAGCGAATGCTTAAGAAAAAATATATTTGAACTATTCTAATTGAGGAAAAATTATTTTCTTTTTGCACACGATAGACAACTCAATGCTTTAACAAAGTCCATCAAACAATGGTTCAGAAGTACAAAACTATCGTTGATAATCCGTAGTTAAGCTCAAATCGCATTAAGCTGCTCATACAATGGCTTAGTTTACGTTGCGATTTTAAACTGATAAACTTTTTATCCAATTTTATGTAAGAATAAGTTTCATAGCTGCATCTATAGTAAAAAAAATCTCTGCAATAATTTGCAGTTATTATGCGTAAATAATCTATTCTCCAGCAAAAAAGGTAAAACATTAACTTTTTTCTCATTTTAGACTTTCCTTTTGGGATCAGTTTAATATATAAAAAAATCCTTTCTTTTAAGATCAAAGTAATGTTTGAAATAGATTGAGTGTTTAAGAGTTCGGACTTCTTTTTCAATCCGATGTTTATTTTAGAAGAACACAATCCGTTAACCAGAAAACCATTTGCACTTAAATACCTTTTTCATGTTGTATTCTAAAGTACCAGGATCAAATGGATCTGGTAACGCCAGTTAAAGGTTAAATAAAGTTTATATTCGTGGTTCTGCGTTTACACGTTCGATACTGTTCCCGATTCTTTCGCGCCATATGTACGGAAATTTCCTCCTTTTCGATTCTTTTCTCTGTTTCAATTGTTGATATCGTAAAAATTCTATGCTTCATATACGTTCCACTCTTGTTTGCTGAAATCAACTGCAAGCTGCTTTGATCTTCAGCTAAAATATATCGCCCAAGCCTGCTGTCGCCAGTAATGCGTCCTTATAAATTGCAGCTATCTGATTTTAATTACTGTCCACATCCTTTTGGGAAGAATGAAAAGAATAAGCCTGTAAAAGCGATAAAACTGTAGTAATCTATTGCTTTCACTTTTGAAGATACCCCTAAAGAGAGAAAGGAGATATATAAAAAGGGATCAAAATTTGGCGATAATGATACTTTCGATTGCTGCTGTTGATTTTAATGACTGCGATCAACGTTTCAGTAGTACTTGGGAACATTTAAAAGAAACACCAAAGTTCTTAAGGAGATGTGGAGAATCTCTCTTTTCCTTCGAAAACTTTTAATATCCCAGTGCTTCAAAATTCGCAATTTCTGCCTTAGGTTCAATGACGGTGATGGGACTCAAAAATTATGCATGCACCGAGGTCGATAACGGTTATTAGTCAATAGAAATACTTCATTAAGATTAGATAGAATGTTGCGAATGGTAAACATGAACTAGAGGGAGAATTTTTCTCCTCCATTTGATTTAAATAGCAGAGGTTTAATAGACATGAAGAAGTATTTATGTATTATTTATAAGTATTTGTTTTCGAAATTATTTTTATATACAGCCTCATTTTTATATAGCTATTTAGATTAAGTACATGCAGTTATTTTTTGCAATGGTGGGATAAAATATTGCCTAGATGAAAGATTTTTATCTGTATTATTTGTTGGATAGCTTTTGATGTGTGTTATTTTGTAATTAAGTTCTATTTTTCTCCCATTATATGTACTTTTTACTTTACATTAATAGTCCAATTAGGAAATTGTGTTTTAATTAAATCATAACGTTTTTTTGACACAATATTTTAAACTTGCCATAGCAAGAATTTTTCTTCTGTTTCTGATTTCGCTGATTAGTAAAAAAACCTTCTTCAGGGAATACATAATGTAATTACGCATCTTTTACTGATTATGATTATTATGGATAATTAACTCTTAAACATTGTTACAAGACAGACGATCCTACATTTATACTAATTAATATTTCCGCACGTAGTATTTCTAGAGTTAGAAAGACCCCCAGGGACACATTTCACAAAGTAAGCTGATCTTCGTATTTATAGATAAATTCTCACAAATATCTTGCAGAAAACTGCATTTTTTCATCGGAAAAGGATACTTGTAAGCGTACCATTTACAGGTGGAAAAATACTGACGAAAGTAATCAAAGTTGTCCACAATCCTAATAATAATAAAACATTTCGTATGACATTGAAATTGTAACAATTGTGAATATAACTGAAGAAAAAAATAAATCTAAATAGTTTTGTTTATTCTCCTCTTTATTTTTTAGAATTCCCATTTAATAAGGTAAATAAAATTGTACATATATCATTTTAATTTAAGAAAAAAAAAGTTTAAGTATTGAATTCCTAAATTTTAGAATTGCCATTAAATGAGCACAATCAAAACATTTTGTTCAAAAATGTTACCTTTTATCAAATTCCTCCTGATGCGTCTGTTATTTTTCTCATTCTTTAAATTTTGAAGTTGTTGTTACTGATGCCACCTGATCGGCAAAGGCCAGATCGAGGCCCACAAAATTCATCATGGCAGAAGGCTAAGTGGTACCTGTCGTTAGCCGTAGCTTTGAGCACCATACATGTGACAGTACGATTTGGCTCGTTTCTACCTCAGTGGTCAGGGGCCTCCTACCTCTCTACCCGTTTCACCAACCATACGAGAGGACTTGCGTCTCGACGGCTATTTAGAGTAACCCCATGCCGCAAAGGCACTATACTTTTACAACCATTCCTGTCTTCTCCAGGATTCGAACCCAGTCCCTACGGCACCGTAGTCAGCATCGCTAACCACTATACCGGTTAGGCGACTTAAATTTGAAGTAGAAGAACTAACTTTAAAAATATTTTTAGGTGTAAGAGTCCAATTTTCGTACTATAAATAAAATGTTTAAAAGTGACAACAAATAGGATATGAGGTCTATTTTACGATATCTAAAGTATTTTGTAAAACATTTATTTTAAAGTGGCCTTGGGAAACATTATTTCATTTAAATAAGGAAAAATATTATTTACTATTGAATTCTCAATATTAGAAATTTTTATAGAATATAATTATCTATTATATATTAATTATTATTTTATATATTAATTATTATTTTATATATTATCTATTATACACTGCTGGAAAATTGCTAAGGACGGATAACACTATCATCCATAGCAACCACAAAATGAAAGGAAGCAAAATGTGGAAAATTAGAATAAGTGCGGGATATTAGTAAGAAGAAGTATGAGTATATGCAAATTTTTCCCACGTCTGTTCATCACGTGATAGCGTTCATAAGAGCTTTAAAAGTTTTGACGCGTGTGGACAGTTGTTGTTTCAAGTCAAAGTTTTACAGGAAAGTTTTAATAGTATGGTATATATTAATATTTTCTTATTACAAATATATAATATATATATATATATATATATAATGAATTTCTCACTATACTTTTATACTTTATAGTATTAGCAGTATACTTTTAATTTGTTATATAGCTCCAGATTTATGTCGCAATTTGTTAAAAATTTACAACTGAACTTCTGGGCTGTGGATGGTCATGAACTGGTGGCCAAAGTTGTGGGTTCGAGTTCTGGTGCCACTGAAGACTCGCTGTGTAGAGGGGAGGATGCACTTTGAATCATTCAAGACTCCAATTTATCACGTTGGCATGGCATAAACGTTTGAAAAGTTTGATATCAGCTGAAGTGTCGTCCTCATCATTTAATTGAAGCTTGAAATTACAATAACTCTTCGGAGTATAGAACATTAAAAAGAAATCAAATATAGGCATTGAATTTCTTTAAGCTTTTTAGATTAAAATTTTAGTCAATTTTTTAAATATTTTATTTAGTACGCATTTTAAGAACTTGGGACCATTGAGATGTAAAATACATTTTAACATACATATTATTAAAAATAACAAAATGTGCTCTAAAAGTTAAATGAAGTTGCAATTCAGTTGTTGGTTAGAAAAACCATACAAAAAATATATATATAGGAATAGAAGCATTGTTAAATATTTTATGAGTATTTGATTCAATGTTTATTTTTAAGCAAACTTAATACATTTTTGTAATATTGTTCACAGAGGGTCAGCCGCAATTTTGATCCTTTTGCGAAAACGAGAGAAAAACTACACTCAGACAGATAGATAATTTAAAAGCATGAAAAAAACATCCCAATCTTAGATTGAGTTTGGTAAGTGAAAAAAAAAAAAAAAACACACGGAGTATCTTTAAATCATGATGGTGCCAAAAAAAGAAAAAAACCCAACATTTTATGGGACATATTTAATTTTTACCACATCAGCATTTTATAAAATTACGATTTTGCAACGTTGTCTTACCTGGAAGTAATAATTTTCTCCCTAAACTATTCTGTTTAAATCATATGCATCTCCAATTCTCCTTTTTTATGACTTCAAAACTGCTTTAAATCGAAATTTACGAGTTTTAAAGCTTCTTCCTTGTATCTTTTTAAACTTCGATTTACAACCCGACCCCTACGTTTCAAGAGAAAAAAAACTTTTATTTTTTTTTTAATTTTATTTTACACACATAAACTTCTTCAAAATGAATAGGACAGATCAAGAAAGGTCAGCATAAGATCAATAAAAGTTTCGAACCATCATTTGGAAGTTTGGTGTTGACTATAGGTTAGAAATTGCACTAAGTATTTTTTTGGTACGCGGCATCTTGACAGCCAACAAAGTCGGAAATATTTGTGCTTTCTCCATTGAATAACGTAGAAGTTTTAGAGAAATGAACTTACGAATAGCCTCTGGAGTTTTTTCGAATTCATTCTTAAATCAAATCGAAAGGTTCGGATATCTCGTTTCAATTTCAGTTGATGTTATGGAAGATTAAATTTAAACCAAGTAAAACGCTGTACCATAATTTTAAAAAATGAATAACTCACTGAAGTCTAATTTTACGTTGATCGTATTCAAATTTAAATGAAACGAGCCAGAGATAATTTAAGTTGTTGATCACTTGCTTTTGATTGATATATTTTAATATTGGTCACATTTCAAAGGATGTGTTTTGGATAAACGTGGTCTTAGTCTACCAAAAATTTGGTGTGTCAATAGAAGAATTGATAAAAGGAAGAAATATACATTAATTTTGTTAATTTTAGGTTACTTGTAAAAAAATAGACAGTCAATTTAATTCCGAATTTTTATTTTTATTTTTCAATGTGCCACTACACAATAAATTATTTTTAAAAGGGAAAGGAGTAAAATTTTTTTATTTGTATGTTGTGTGTGTTTAGTTGATATACCGTAACTTGAAATGCTCAAGACCAGTGCTCTGCAACCTTTTTATTGCTGAGGACCGATCAAAATTTCATAACTTTACCACTACCCGCTGTAGGTGGAATACGTTGATTGTTTATATTTTAGATTGTTTTGATTTAACAATTTTAATTGGGTTGCATTTAAATACGCCTTCAGAATAAAATGTAGTTACATCAAAAATGAATAAAAGGGATTTAACGTGGAATATAAAGTGATTTCCGTGGAAAGTTGTGAAAATCCGAGAGAAATGCACCTCTTTAAATAAAATAGCAATAGTTTAATGTTCCTTATGCGGCCCGGCACCATTTGATCCACGGACCGGTATCGGTCCGCAAACCGGGGATTGCGGATCACTGCTCTAGACCAGCTATTCTCAAAGTGTGGGGCACATCCCCCCTATAGGGGCGTGATAACCCTACGAGGGGGGCAAGCATATCGAAAAGTCAAAAATAAAAGATTTAAAAAAAATTATTAATTTGTTGAAAGGAAGCGAAACAAAGCACATCTGACATAATAAAAAAACAAATTACATGTTGCATGGTTATACAAACTTCCAGTATAAAAATTAGAAAAGAAAAGCAAGATAATACCTACCCTATATTGCTTAAAATAACTTATTTAAAGTATCTATTAATTAAAAGAAATGTGTCCAAATTATAATATTTATCTAGATAATTTGTATGGGTTTTATAATTAAGCTCGTATTGTAACTTTATTGTCAAAGTGCATTACTATTGTATCCAATACATTGTTATTGTATGGGGGAGAAAAGAATGGGTGAGAGCGCGAACAAAAGTATGATTGAAAATTGGGTCTCAGATAATGAAAGTTTGAGAAGCATTGCTCTAGATACACAGACCGGTTAACTACTGCATGAAATAAACTAAGAGCACGCTAACAGCAGAAAAGATATATACCATATATTTTCGATTTTAAGCCGGTCCATATATAAGCTGAGAGTTTTTTCTTCTTCCAAAATTTACCTTAAATTCGAGACTTGTATATAAGCTGAAATGGAAAGAAAAATTCCTTAATTTTCAAACATGTTACTGTGAGAGCAAAAATATTGCCAAAGAGGTGGAATATTTTCCAATTAATTTCCTGTAAATTAAAACGCCAGACACCAACGGTGATAATTTTTTTATGGTAATCCTATTTGAAACTAACACAGTTTTTTTCCACTCCTTATCTTTAGAACAGATAGTGTATAAAATAAGAATGGAAAAATTGTTCCATTGCTTAAAGATAGATTTATTTTTGGTGCCATCTGTTTTTTCTCTTTGAAAAATGAGCGGAAAATGAAATTTGTATAAGGCTAATTTCAAATTACAGATGATTGCATTTGCTTAAAGTTTAAAAAACAATATGGATGCTCAGTACATACAGCGCGAGAGTGGATAAGAAAATTATTTTAAACTGGGAAAGATACCAAAATCACAAAATTCAGCCCGTGATTGCTTACTTATACTTCATGCCCTGGTAGAAAACTCGCTCCATGATGATCACAAGCATTTAGTCAACTCAGTTGTGAATGTGAATTTTACGAACTATTGATTTTAACATTAATTTTTCTCTTTTACATTAAAAATTCCATTCAAAACATTTAAAATTAAGAGATTAAAATCGTTTGCGCATGGCTAATGGATAATATAAAAAATACAGATTTTTTCGTGAATGTTATTTTTGTAAATATTAACCCATTCTCTTAATTTATCTTTAAAACTTCAGAAGACTTTGTACTTTTATACATGGGAATACATGGTACATAAACAGTATTTTAGCTCAATTAAAAAAATTATGGCTCTTAGGGTGTGAAATATATCATTCTCAAACATCATAATATTATCATTATACGCAATATGTTTCAGAGGTTCAGAAGAAAATAATATTTACTTACATTTATTCTGAAGTATAATTATTGTAGAAGTTCGAAGTGTTTGAGAAAAAAAAAATATTTAACCAATTTTCTATTTTTTAAAAATTTAAATTGAAAACATTCTAGTCAATCGTTTACGTTTTCATTTTGTGGAAATTAATTTCTTGATTTTTGTTCAGAAATATCTTGAATGGTGCTATTCTTCCTCTGAAATTATACAGTTCTTGAAATTACTCTGTTCACATTTTTAGAATTGGTTGATACAGCATCAATTAAATGACGTAGTTTCTGTTGCTTTCTTCATAATTTCCATGTAGTCTCAAACTCATGGCTGTTGTGTCGCAGGTCCGAACTTTATGCCACTGAATACCCACCGTGTAGACGGGTTGATTCTCCGTATATCTGTCATGGCTCAAAGTCCTCCGATAGGTGAATTGTGGTAGCTTGAAGCGTGGTGCCAGCTCAAGTTTCATCCTCGCCGAGACTCTAAATAACGAAGTCCGTCGACAATATACATCGTGTTACTTTATAGTACGACGATAATATAACTAACATTGTTGTTGTTACTTGTGCCACCTGATCCACACGCCCATCTGGTATAGTGGTTAGCGACGCTGACTGCGGTGCTGTAGGGTCTGGGTTCGAATTCCGGAGAAGGCATGGGTGTTCGTAAATGTATAGTGTCTTCGTGGTGTGAGGGTACTCTAATAGTCGTCTAGCCGCAAGTCCTCCATTGAGATTGGTATAGGGGGAAGAGAGATGGGAGTCCTCTGACCATCTCCAGGGAGTCCTTCCTCAAAATTGGGTTGGAACCGAGCAAAATTGTACTGTCACCTGCATGGTGTTCAAAGCTAAGGTGAACGACAGGCGTAAAAGTCTGGCCCTGCACCACGATGAATTTCGTGGACCTTGATAACTAACTTTAATATGTTTGTGTGAAAATAATAAATCATTTTAAATTTGTCAAACAAGCCATTACTTACTTTAAACACCCTATAGAAATTTTCCTTTTATAGAACTAATAATTGAAACTTTCAAAGGGTCATTAAGGTATCCGACTACGTTCGGAACCGTGATTTAAAAAAGCGCATAAATGGATAATTTTCATGATATTTAGTGTCACTCATATTAGAATACATGCATAAAATTGTTTTAAGGACATTTTGACAAAAACATTTATTTAAATGTAATATTTTGGCAAAAAATTAACTTAGAATAATCTTTTTTCCAAATGTTCCCCTTTTGTGAAAAATGGTTCTACTATAATAATATTTTGCCTGTAAATAGCTCAGACCTTTCTGCAGAGGCTCAGCTAGAATTTTTGAAAAATCACATTATTTTCAGAGTTACCACCAATTGAAATAATTATTGACGTTTTTTTCTTAAAATTTCTCCCCTCTGTTGTCGTAAAATATGAAAAAACACACTTCTAAGTTATATATTTCAAAAATTCTAGTTGAGCCTCTGCAGAAAGGTTTGAGCTATATACAGGCAAAATATTATTTTAATAGAAGCTTTTTTCAAAAAAGAAGATCTGAAAAAAAGATTATTCTAAGCTAAAATGTTTTGCCAAAATATTGTATTTAAATACTTTTTTTTGTCAAAATGTTCTTAAAACAATTTTATGCTTGTATTCTAATCTAAGTGACATTAAATATCAAGAAAATCATCCATTTATGCGCTTTTGCAAAATCGCGGTTCCGAACGTAGTCGGATACCTTAACTTAATGTTGATCATCCCTCCCCATGATTACAAGAAATATTTTATTTCCTCCATTACTATACCATGTATTCTAGAAACAATCCTTGAAGGTATATTTTTCTAGTTTTGAATGTATTTCTTAATTTCACTCTTTTTTTCATAATTGAACACATCGTAGAGGTCTTTAAAATATACAAACATCCAATCGAAACAAAATATTCACCATTTTCAGAGCGTTAAATTATTTTCATCTTCGTCTAAATCGTATGAAGTTTGGGACTACTTAAAACTTTTATTTGTTTGTATCAAAACACTGCAGTTTTTTCTTCCTTATTCATTAACAAAACACACATGATGACGAACGCCTTATTCCCCAAGAAGGAATAAGGTGGAATAACACAATGAATGATTCCCCCATTGTAGCAAATAATATCTGTTCCCCTATTCAGTATAGTGGTTAATGACGTTGACTGCTGTACCGTAGGGCTTGGGTTTGAATACTGGAGAAGGCATGAATGTTGGAAATGTATAGTCCCTTTGCGGCATGAGGGTTTCTCTAAATATTCGTCAAGCCACAAGTCCTCTCGTGAGATTGGTGAAAGGGGAATATAAGTGGGTGGCCCTGACCAACCTCAGGGTGTTTTCCCTCAAAATGGGATGGAGTAGAGCCAAATCGTTCTGTTACCTGTGTGGTGCTCAAATCTACGGCTAACGACAGGCTTACAATTTATCCCTTTGCCATAATGAATTTTGTGGGCCTCAGTATGGCCCTTGCCGATAAGCTGGCATTAGCAACAACTACGTTGTCTGTCCCAGAATGTAAAGCTACCAGCGTTCTGCATGGGAAAAATTCATTTATTACCGACAGATTATTTATTTAGAAATTTAATTTTTTAAAATATGGGAAATAGCCAATTGTTCGAAACTCGTGGATCGCATGTCCATATGTAACTATTATTCTTTGAAGCATATAACGCGGATTTTCTTTAAGTGAAATAGTTCGAAATCATTTTCATGACCACGGTAATCGAGTAGTTAGGGTCAAAAATTCCAGGCTGGTGTTTTCGAGCCGCGGGTTTGAGTGTTGATGCCGTTGTATGGTGGGGCTGATGCTTGTTAAATCTGTCATGGCTAAAAGCCGTCTCGTTGGTGGAAAGTGGAGTGCAGCTCAAGTTTCGTCCTTGTCACTTCACCGAGGTTTAAAATCACACAGGTCAGTCACCTATAGGTCTGACATGTTACTTTAGAGAGCAATGTTAATAAAAAATTCAATAAATCAATCCATCGAAATCACTTTCGTTTTCGTAACATGAAAATATTACCACTAACTCGTTCAAATTTACTTTTCCTTCTGTTTTAGCGAAACCCAGTGGCTGAGTGGATGACAGTATATTTTTGGGCATCTGGACTGATACTCAGTCCTCAATTCCATATCATAAAGTCTTTGATGTGGGGCTTGACTTCGTTGAAATTCACAGTCTGTGGAGTAGCGTGCAGGCTATTGGTTGCAATGATGGGATCCGGGAGGCGGAGCTTATGAGGATCTTCATGGCATGAAATTTGGCATTGCTGACAGCTAAGTGGATGCTCTCGCATTTGTTGGAGGCAGAAGTGAATATAGCCTTTGGCTGGCTGCCCATGGGGGATAATGAAAAATAGAAAGTGGGAGACGCTTGTCCAAAGATGAAAAAATAAGAAAAAATAATTAAATAATAATAAAAATAAGAATTAAAATTAACTTGGGTGCATTAATTAAAAAATTATTGCCAGAACAAAAATAATTAAGGCGGATTGTAGGAATCTAGTAGGATTCTCCTCGGCCTTTTAGTGTTGTCATTACACTTATAAGCATTTAAGTTAATCACATTTAAGTTATTGATATTTGGAAGAGCATTGAAAAAATGTGTATGGCTATTTTTTGAATGTGAGCTTTGAAACTATTGATTTTTAAAGCTTTATTAATATAATCGTTTCGCATATATAGCGACAGGCTTTTACTATCATGCGAATATAAGAATTTTGAACAGTATTTGAATTATTTATATTAGTTTTAGCAGTTAGTTTGCTGAGTGGTAGCGTATCACACTTCCACAACACAGGTTCTGGAACTCAAGGTTCAATTCGGAAACTCCAGGAGTTCAAACTCCAGGCTGGGCAAGGTCAACTCAGCCTTTCATTCCTTCTGTGGGTCGATAAATGAGTACCATGCTTACTTGGGAACTAAACACTGGATGGTTTCGCATCAGACTGACCACCTGACCGAAGCATCTACTCATGCACATCAGTGCCCAAGGTCTTGAAAACTGAAATAGGCCCAATAGGTCTTGACCCTCTACGGGCTGTTCCGCTACTGAGTTTAATTCAGTTCTGTTCCAGTACTCGAAATGTTTAGATGATTTTATTTTTTTGAGTTACCACTTGAGAATGTTGTGTTAGCCAGATATACAGAATGGAAGCTCGTTCCGGAATTTTGAAGCTCTTTAAGAATTCGCTTCAATTTTCTTGATTATTCACTTACATTGGTTGCGACAAAAATAAAATAAGGCAACAAATTGTATATAAATAGGAAAATATTTTAAATTTACCATTCATCTTTCGTTAAAATTTATCTGATCATAAAGTCAAAAAGTATGTACACATTTTAATAGATTATAATGACTTCTTGTGATTCGATGGTGTCATGCTGATGTTATTAGCTTCGAATGTAAATTGATAAACATGTTTTGTTCTTAAAAATGTATTTGCATGTGTGTAGCAAAATAGAGCCTTTAAACATGTTACCTTGAATTAATTTGATATACTTTAGTGGTAAATTTTTTCCTTTTTTTCCACATTTCGCATGTATCGCAGAAAAAAAGCGGCACAGATATAGCGCCTTGAAGGAACTTATACATCCTTTTTCATTTTATACCTTGTAACGAAGTAGAAATAAAATATATCATAAAAATTTTTAAATCAATATAGGAAAAAAACCCCATTTTTTTTTACTCTTGAAGATTTTTCTAATAATTAAAACACATTAAATATTTTATCTACCATAAAAATTAAGATATGGGTCATTTTCTACACAATTGGAAAACCACTAAAATTTAGTAAAAGGTGTATAAATGAGACTAAAAGAAGATAAATCTTTGGAAAATTCTTCCATAAAATAGTATTTAAATGCTATTCAAATAAGAACAACGGTTAACCACGAGAAAAATACCAAATTCAATGAGTAAGCAAAAAATAATACTAAAAAGGAGTATTTTCTGGAGCGAAAAAGAATTTTAAATTGAAGTGGATGGGGAACGTATTCTTTGTGTTTTTAAGGTAAATAAAAATGTCATAAAATAACCAGTTGCAAATAAAATGAAATAAATGAAATCTTTTTGTATTACAAGTCCTGAATGGTAGCTCTTTTCTTAAAAATAATCCTAATACACATTTCTTTACTACTTGCGAATGAGCTTCAACTGAAATCTATCTCTGTCAATAGTTTATAATGTACTTTCAGATTAATATATATTTATTCCATTTATGTGCCGTTATATTTATGGTATATAAAGGAGAAGAAACTGTTTTTACGAGCGGAAGATCAAAGGGACCAGCTCTATAACGAGATAATCCCGTCTTTCGAAAAGTTGTTGTATATACCATTAGCTAGCTACACACCCGTTTTAGAGTAGTCTCTAAATGTCTTGGAATCGATTCTGTTACCTTGGATATTATTGGTCCATAGCAGATCTTTCTATTCCCTCTTATTCGAGGATATTTATCTTGTTTAGAACAGGTTTATTGCTGCATTTCGTAGGGCAATTGACTTGGATGAAAAATGAGTAAGAAACGCAAAAGAGGTGCAAAAAGTTAAGAAAGATATGTATTACTTGGGTAAAAAAAAAATTGTGTATACTTTATTTTGGTAACCACAGTCAATTAATATAAGTATTATCTCTTTGTATGGATATTATTGCAACGAGAGAGTTTTTTTATCATCGTAGATTTAATTGCATTCAAAGATAGATTAATCTTTTTTTAATTCCTACTATAAGTTTACACTCTCTCTATACATATACATTTATTTATATATCTTGTTCAAATTTTCAATCGTTAATAAAATAATTTTTATTCATCCACTCAAGTTAAAATACATTTTTTAAAATTTGCAGTGGATGACACTTGATGTTAATACATTTTTTCAAATATTAGTTCATTAATTGAATTAAATTAATTTTATTTTTATATGGAAGAATTAAAATTAAATCAGTTCCGAATGAAGACAATAGATGGTAACAGTATACATTGATTATCCTACTACCAGGTATGGAAAATTGCAAGGAAATTTACTTTCTATTTTGCCACTTAATATTGTGATTCTATCATATGTATATACATATTTATATTTATTGCAATTATTTAACAAAAAGTAATTAAAACAAAAATTTTCTTTATTGACCCAAATAGGAATGATTGATTTTAATTTTTTTATATTGCTTGTTAATATTGTAATTAAACACACAACTACAAAGAAAAATGTATACATTTTAAAAAGATTAAAAATCTTTTTTTTCATTTACTTAAAAAAATTAATGTGTGTGTATTTCTTTGAAAGTTCTTATAAAGTTCTTCTTGCATGTAGTAAAATATTAAAAAGGGCATATATAAATCTACATGCTATAAATTAAAAACTTGAAAATCTAAATTTAAAATAATTTATTACTCCTAATAAGATTTGAAATTTTTTTTTGAAAAGGTATATATATATATATATATATATATATATACTATATATATATACATATAAATATATACATATACTTTTAAAAGTATTTAGAAAAATGTTATGTTTTAAAAAGTTTTTCTTTCCCTTTTAAAAAATACATAAATACAAAAAAACCTATAATGCATTTTCAAAGCCTCAGTAGGCATTTTTTTCCCTTCACCTAAAAAATATTTGCAATTTTTTAAAATATACGGAACACATTTTCCAGTTATTTAAAGATTAATGACTATAATACGTAAATTAATATGTATCGAATTTCATACAAGAGTTCTCTGTAAGTTTTGAAGTATTGTAAATTACAAAAAACGCTCACGAAAAAAAAATTTCATGGTAGAAAGAAAATGTGTTTAAAGTTTTAATTTCAAAATCACTCAAAAATGGTATGTTACACCTTAAAACATTTACAGACGTACTCAATAGTAATAAAAGAGGTTTAAACCAAGAGGTCCTCTTAAGTCTTAAACCTATTAAGTCTAGCACCTTAAAGTCCTGTTATTTGTATTTATTTCTACATTCTCATTCTTTCGATGTAAAATATATGCTGCTGCACATTTGCGTGCAATGCAGTAATTATGTCAGGTGTTTTAGTTTTAAAACTAACATAAAATTAGATCGAGCGCAACCCTTTCTAAAACAAGTTTCAGAGTATATTTTTTGGTAAATACATGCATGTATTTTTTAGATACCATTCTAAATTAAATGTCATCATTTTTTGAGATAAAATAAATGCAAAGAGCTTTTTGTATTCCCTTCTCTTGTTAAATATTACGATCATCCCACTTTATCCATGCTATTTATAGATGTAAAATTAATATTTCTATGAAATAAAGATTTTATATTCCTCTAAAAAACAATTAAATATTTCAATTATGAAAGTTCAAATGAATTTATATTGTAATCAGTATGTGTATAATAAGCTTTAGGCGCAATATTTCTTCTAATTATTGATCATCACCAGATGATGCTGAAGAAGTTTTTTGGGGTTCTCGGTTTTATTTATAAGGCAGTGACTTAAGTTTTCACGTTATAATGTGGCTTAAGTTTTCACGTTAGGGTGTGGCTAAGAATTTATGTTATCATGCGGCTTAAAAGGAGTTGGAAACCTCTCTCTCTCTCTCTCTCTCTCTACTGGCAATGTTAAACTGACTGTTTTCGATGTATTTTTTCTTAAAATCTGCTATATGTACATGCTTGAAGTTTTTAATACAATTAAAGTATACCTTTCTAATTATACTGAAAAGAGATTTTAGCTAGTTTTGAATTTTTCATAATTTATAAAATATTTTATCAAACATAGAGTGAAATTTTTCGACCCCTTTTTCAAATATAATAATTTGTAAAAAATGAGTTTTTGAGTTTTTTACAAAAAGCTCATTTCAGTATTTATCAGCCATCATTATAAATATATCATAAAAAATTTACATATCTGTGAACAGTAGTTTCTCAGAAAAGATACATCGAACATCAAAATTTAAATTTTGAGATAAATTGGTTTTAATGTATACAATGAGGCTTCCAATTGGCTAAGAAATAAAAAGAAAAGGCTCAATTTAAAGTAAGAGATAAATGTTTTGGTTATATCAGATGTTCAACTTTTAAGCAAAAATGAAGTACTTTGTTTACATTTTTCACCCTTCAAATGGGCATGACCCAGTTTCAACGATTCTTTAAATAGGTTTTAAGGGTTTTTAATTTTCCTAGAGTTTAAAATAAGGTATTTTTAGAAAGATTAAAATCTACACAATTTGAAAATGTAAAAACCTCAAATTGTCAAAAGAACAATATTTTAGCTTTCCAACATTCCTTAAGTTTTCATGCTAAGATGTCTTAAAATTTTGAAATGTTAGATTTCGCATGCAGTTCACCTTCATTTTTCCATGTATCCGTTAGACACTATCAAGTCTGTAATCTATTAAGATGTGAATGTTGATTCAAGGCAATAACATCAAAAGGTGTACAACATGGGTATTTACACACCTTAAAGCACTAAAATGTACAACCTGTGACAATAAAGTTCGGTGAATGAAATCAGAACGGTCAATCTGACAACACTGGCGAATCAAAACGCTGCATATGCTTAGAGGCAGGTGTTGACCATCTGCCCCCTCCCCCTTTGTTCAGTTGAACATTGTTTATGTTCCGTGTTAGATTTGTTTTACTAAGTGCTTGTTTAGCGCGTTATTTCTTAACTGAGAACAAGAAAATGAGCGAACGAAACATTAATTTAAAGTTTTGTTAAGCTTGGCAAGGCAACAACAGAAACTTATTCGATGATGGTACGTGTTTATGAAGATCAAGCACTGTCCATGAAGTGTGTGTATGAGTGGTTTATCCGTGTTGGAGAAGGTCGGGAAAGTATTTCTGATAACTCCCGTAGCGAAAGACCGGTGACCTCTGTCAGTGACGAAAACATTGAGAAAGTGAGTAAATTAATCACGAAAGATCGTCGATTAAATGGGCGCATAAGAACTGGATGATGAATGCTGCAAGGTACATTGAATTTTTGACCCGTTTCATGAAACGTCTACGCTAGTTACCACTCCAGTACGCACAACAAAGTTCAAGGCTTTTTTGTTCACGACAATGCTCGCCCTCACTGTCAATATCGTCAAACAGTACCTGAAAAAAAGAGGATATGCAAATAGAACATCCACCATCCTCCCCAGATCTTAATCCTCTAGACTTCTTTCTATTTTCACTACTCAAATTCTTGTTGAAAGAAAAGAGATTTGATGATATTTCTGAAATTAACGAAACGTGACGAGGCTTTTGAATTTCATCACCAAAGAAGACTTCGTGCAAAGTTTCCAGGACATGTATAGCAGACTCAGCGTTGCATAATGATGAGAGGTGATTATTTTCAAGGACAGTAAGGTACATTTAATTAATATTTCATCTACGTGTATTGTTACAGGACTATTTACCGAACTTTATTGTCAGAGGTCGTATTTATTCTAATGATGGATGTCTTGTTGATGTCCATGCTGCTTCTATACATTGTCGAAGTTGATATGAAATAGTTACGGGTGATGCCCAGTAAAGCAACTTTCCACGTTGTTTCCATACTCTAATTTGACCGTTGTGATATTTTAGTCTGGAGTGTGATCCGTCAATAAAGACAATTTATCGCCATTCGGTTGTTCATGCCAGCCATTTAATCCTTCATTGAAGACGCGTTAACATGATAGCAGAGTGGTCATGGTCACAAACTTGTGGCTGGCAATATCGAGTACTCGACTTGACAATGATTCGTCGTAACTTATGAAGACTGGTTCTTAAATCAATACTATTGAAGACCCACCATGTATACAGGTGCTCAAATGCGTTAAATCTATTAAGGCTCTAAAGTCTTTACATTGGCATAATGTGGAGTTTTGGAGATTTGAAGACCGATTTAATATAGGTGTCAGCCTCGACCGAGGTTTAAAATTACGGGTTTTGTCACGAACAGCTCCTGCGTTGCTTCAGAGTTTAGCGTTAGTAAAAATAAAATAAAATCTGTTAAGAGACAAAGATAATTGAAGTAATGGACCCTTTGTGGAAACGTCGTGCACTGCATAATGCTACAAACCCCGTCGGTACGTGCATACATCGATTGTTGTGCAACAGAGACCGTATTTGTTGTAGTATTGTTTCTGATGTGACTGAGAGAGTGATCCATCACTGTCATGCGCACAATGTTTTCATCACTTGTATTAGTGTGAATAAGATGGTTCAATCTGTGTTGTTGGTCACACACACACACAGTCACTTTCCCTTGATTACTTATTCCCATCAATGTTGCTTGGTTGCGTTCGATACGATCACCAATTCATCAAAAGGAGAATTCGCATTCTCTACAGGCAAATTCTTCCTTGTTCGTACTCAAAAGTGGGATCGAATGACGCTTGTATTCTACATCTAGAAATATAGATGCTGTTCACTCAAAACAACCAAACGAATAGGTATTCCCATTACTTTAAAACATCATTTTGTTCTCTCTTTTTATAAAGTTTGTTCATGTGCCCAGAATGTGCGTTTGAGCTAAAATGTAAATCGTTTGTATATCTTATCACGGTGTACACATGGTGTAAATTTTACTCAGTTTGAATGCATCCCCTATGGTCCTGCATTTTGGATGGGCAGTGGTGTATTTACACGGTGTTCGATTATTTGTGTATCTGAGGTAACTGTAAACATTTGTGGCTTTAACAGTAAAGTTGTCTAAAAAAGTATACATTACATTGTTTAATAAAAAGAGGGCTGATGTATTGAATAAAATTACAACACACGTTGTGCGATTCTAGGATATTTTCTTTTTATAACAGTTTTAATCATTTTGGGACATTCTGTTCGGTAATAAAAATTTTTTTTCTTGGCATGTAACAGAAAGTTGATTTAAAAAACTTTTTTTTAATCAAAACTACTTTTTCGATAGAATTTTGTTAACTTATGTAACAGAAATATATTACAATTTATGCAACTTTTCATTTTGATTTCTAGAATTGATTCATATTAGATTATTATATTCATATAAAATATATGCAGTGCATTACAAGTTAGTTTTGAGTCCTTATTTTTTTGAAGTTATTCCAGATGCAAAGTAAATTTTCTTTCTGTAGATTGCTTAACTTTGAGTGTGATTGTATCGTACTTCACAAAGAGAGCATGATTATTTAATTTTATTTAAGAATAAATAATTGATGGAATTTTATTTTCTGACAATCCACTTTAAAGTTTTGAAGTGTATTTTGATTATTGATAAAAGGATAGATTAATACACATGTCATAATATAGAGCCATGTAGAAACAGAATCGTGTCACTTTTGGGCTACATTTTGCAAAATCTAGACTCTTTTTTTTTTCTTGAATTCCTAAAGTATTCACAATTATTTTATTTTAAGGCTGTTTTCGATTAATGTTAAAGAATAGGACCCGAATTTGGAACATTTTTTCAGATATAAAAGAAATGAAAAATTAATATGATATTCTGGCTTCACTATCCCTTAGAGAGTAGCATTTTTTTATCATACTTCCCATTTTTAAGCGAGTTGATTTATTTTTTCTGGTATAAAATGTATTTCTCGTATTTTTTATTCCTATACCTTAATGTTAAATGGGATTTGCTTTCACGTATTAAAACAAAAAAAAAAGTATTCACGGATTATTTAGAAATTTTTAAAAACACTATATTGTTAACAGAGATACCAGTTATAATATTGCAAATTTCCATGGCAATCGGGTCATTTTCTGTCTGAAAATGTGCTTCGCGTTTAGTTAGAGCTCTCGTACTTTTACCGAAGACAGCCTTAAACCAATGTCGTTACTATTTTATTTTAAATCAAGTCCATTACGCATTGTGTTTCTTTCTAATTTGTGGTGTGATATTGAAATAATGAAATTTCGAGAAATAATTCTTGAAATTTTCTTAATATCACCAGGGGATAAATAAGGAGATTATTCTGAAAACTGTGTACGTTTAATCTAAAAATTACAAGTAATTGGATTACGTTATTTTCCCATAAAAGCGCAAAGTTCAGGGGCACAGTCTGGTTGGTTGAGCAATTGTTATATGACCGAAGAATAGGTCATTTGGATCTTGTCTCTCCTAAAATCATTAAAATGGTATGGAAGTGATTATTACTGTCTGATATATTGCCGTGGTAGATTTTCCAGATGAACAGTAGTAAAATTATTTTTATAACATAATGATTCCGTACAATAACTACTGGTTAATAAAGGAAACTATTTTCTATGTTTTTTCTTTCTCGACAAAAACGTAAGCTTTGTCTATAAGTAGCGCCGAGATAAATTGTTAGTGAGCAGCACAAAATATGGTCATACATTGAAGTCAATATGTTATTATCAAATAGAAGAACTAGGAAACTAAAAGTAAAAAACAAGGCAGTATCTGTGTAAATAAATGAAACAAAACCATATTTGCTTAAATGTGTATTATTTTAAAAAAGAAAAATCTCAGTCAGTGAAAAATTTGAAACGTTTTACTCTGGGTTAATTGTCTTGAAATAATTTTTTAGTATCAATAGCACCACATACACATTTTTTTAAACCAATATACTAACACATTTTAATGATTTAAACGATGAAAAAGGGTAAAATATGGAAATACTCATTTATTACTGAAAGGAAAGAAACCCTTTTGATAATGTTATTTTTTTAATGACTGATTTAGAAGCTATGGGCATTTTTCCATATAATTTCACTTTATATCAGAGTTCAGAAAACGCTTTTCTACTTCCTTTTTTCATTCCTGCATTTCTTTTACTTTAAATTTAACTCACATCTTTATCATGGCGATTTCTTTTAACCGTATATTCCTACCTCTCTCTACTCTAAAAACCAGGTTTGTAAGGGTGAAACCAATTTGTGATGCAGATTAGGGTCTCGACAGCTTGCTAGCTGTTCCCAAACACATACTGCCGTGCAGACACAAAAGAAAAAGGTACGTATAAGAAAAAAATTACAAAAAAAAATTCCAAAATCTTTCAAAAGGGAGAATGTGCACTAACAATTTTGCGGATATTTTTTACCTTTTTAGAGATTTCTTTTCCTCAGAATCTGGGTGATGATTTTAACTTTCAACAGATATTGGGACTCTGAGATAGGGTTTGTTGGATAAATCTAGGTTTCATTACAGAAAAAAAAAGACTGTCTTATCTCTTTCTCTATGGTTGAGGGGAAATGCTCTATATTGAAGTTGTGTTTTGTGCAAGAACTTTTTTATTGCCAAGCAATCCGGATTACATGCCTTTGTGCTACATTATTACGTCGCATCTCCCCCCTCTAGAATGCTGTTTAAGAAGATTGATCTGGAACAACGAATGGAAAGGTTCAGATATGAGAACTGAAAAAGAAATTTAGATGTGTGAAGATTTTTCGTGTGCAGATTTCTCGAAATATGTAGACTTGTATTTCTTGAAAAAAAGAAGATACTAATAAAGTAAAAGGAATGCACAGTATGTCTAAGAATTTCTCTAATTTTAAGAGACTAAGCATTTTTAATAATGCAGACAATTTAAGAGTTCCTTTTTATCGAGATTTGAAAGTGAAAGATTCATATTTTTATGCATTTTAATCCCTTAAGGGCCGTGGGCGTGTATACACGTCCTGCTGAGCTGGTGTCTTTAGTGCCCCGAACGTGTATACTCGTCCTTCCAAATAAATACTTTTTCAATTATATGATGCTCTGTTTAAAACTAGTTCCGTGGCTTTGAAATAAAATAAAATGACATTGACAGTGCTTATTTTGGAGAAGAGATAGGGGAAGGAATTTGAAAAGGGGTACATTCAAGAAATGATGAAATTCAGAGCTGAGCAATTTTTCTTGTTTTTTCATTTGAGTGAGCTTTTTTCTATTCTTCATTTGCTGTCATTTTTGCTTACCGTGTGTGTAATAGAAGCTTTTTTTTTACGAATGCACTGAATGTATTACTGGTTTATGTGTTCGACCATGTTTGAAGGTCCCAGAACAAATAAGTTACAATTTATTTTTTATTATATTGTATTCTTAGAGATTAATTATTTTTTATTTTTTCATTTTATTATATAATCCTTTTTTCTTTTAATGTGAAAGTAAACAATTTTTGGGAGGAAAAATATACGCCTCTTTTCTTTTCCCCCCAATAAACCGCGTAACAACGAGTGCCTGCTGGAAAAACGGTGGCACTGGGGGATGAATTTTGAAAATTTTTCACGGCAGTTAAGGGGTTAAATGACCCGAGGAACAAAATCACGAACTCGTGACTGGCTTGTCGTGGGTTTAAGTCCTGGTGCTACTGAAGACCCACCATGTAATAGGGGCAAATGCATGCTAAATCTGTCGAGGCTCAATGTCCTCTTGTTGGTGTGGTGAGGTTGTTAGGAGAGGGAGTGACACCTCAGGTGTCATCCACGTCACTTACTCAGGGTTCATACTTACGAGGTCCGTCGCCAATTGCCTTCTCTCTCTCTCGTGTTGTTTTATATTGAGACATTAGTATAACTATCTCTCAAATGATCTTTATAAAATAGAATACAAACTCATCTTAAAGTATCCGAATATTTGCGACAACTTTTTTTAAAAAAAAAGAAGGTATGGAGATTTTTTGTGTTTTTTACCTTTATTTAGTACATTTTAAGAAAAAAAAGCTAAAATGAAGAAGAGAGAAATAAATTGTTATTACTAAACTGGGAAAAAATTAATAAAAATTTACAAAAAAAAAAAAACATTAACGGAGTTCACTCTGTACAAAAAGTTTATGAACAAATTCTCAATTTTTCAATTTTAGTGTATTACTTTGCTATTCCTTTTTGAAATGACCTTCAGGATAAGAAGTATTTTATTTTTTACAAAAGCCTAGAGTACTTCATCTTAGTCATTATATGAAATTACTTAAAAAAACAGTGATTATATTCACATAAAGGACTGTACATTTTGTAATAAAACAGTGATTGATAAATATGAAGGTTAAAACACTTCTACTGTTATACAGAACACACAGACTAAATTTCAGCAGATTAATTTCAAAATTGTTCGAGCAATCGCTGTCCCCGTTTGAGTTTTTGAAAAAAAATAATTTCGAGTAAAACGCATTTTAATGTTTGACATCCTATGTAAAGTTATAGCATCTTTTTTCTTTTAATAAAACACTTGTAGTTTTTGTTCTAGTGAATGGAAAATAAAAAACATGGTTTTTTATAAAGCTAATAAGATGGCCTATAAATTAAAATCATAAATAAAATTTGTCAATTTTTGAAAAAAATCATAATTTTAGGGTAGTCGGATACCTTAATGCGTTTTTATAATATATTTCCTTGTTTTTAAAATAGTTTAAGTTATTAAATTTTTTATGTGTGATTAAATTGCTGCTTTTAATTTAAATTTAAAAAAATTTTCTTTTAAGTAAAATATTCATACTCACATAAGCTTGAAAATAAAATAAAGATCTCGACGAATACATTCTTAATTGCATTAGTAACTTAGGAGTTAAGAATACCCTTTACTGTATAATTTCGTTTTCTTAAAGTTCCTAGAGTGTTTTTCGGTAGTGAACTTTAAATAAAAAATTATAAAATAATCAAAAGTTCTTTTCTTATTCTTTTTGTTACACATTAAAAATGCAGCTTTACATTATTGACGTTGTACAGTAAAAAAATTGATACAAAAAATTTAATTTTGGAAAAAATGAACGTGGGTAATCAGAACGAAGGGTTTTTTAAAAATACAAAAATCTTTTAATATTGTAGAATAAAAGCAATGCAACATGATCCGAAAATTGTACTTTTGAATATTTTTTGTTAATAATGGTAGATAATCTCTCTCTCTCTCTTCAGAATATCCTTTCAATAATTTTTTTCTTGAACTTGAGCTTATTATTTTGCTTTCCTTTTTATTTTGCAACCCGAGATCCTTTGATTCACCTCAAATAATTGTTTTTTGTAAAGTACTGCAGTCTGTTTTCCAATAGTATAAGCATATTGGTGTTTAACTTAAATATATATAATTCGTCACATATAAGTTGTATTTTAATCTGGAACTTTTACGCATCCTTTGTGAGATTACTTCTAATTTAGCAATTTATTTATACAGAATTATTTGTATATTTGTTGATTTTCTTATATTGTGAGCACACATTAAACTATATATTTAATTTGTATTTGAAGTGCACTGCAATCCTATTCAAATTTATTTTTTAACTCTTTAATTAAGTACTTTTTTAAATTTTAAAAATAATTCTTTATATTTTTAAAAAAAATGCATCAATAATTCCATTTGTTGTAACAGAAGAAAAATATATTAGAAACTAATTATTAAAACACTTCTTGTTGATAAATTTTTTGCTTTGGTTTAGATATGCTTGCTTTCTAGTTTACTTAATACACATATTTAATGCTCACATTATTTAATAAATCAAAGGCCTGTTTATTGTATTTTTTCTAAAAATACATTAACTTTATTCATTAACTTGTTTAAATGTAGCAAAGTTATAACTTCTAATTTTAATTATTATTTGTTTTATTAATTTTATTATTAATAAGTTTTTCCTCTTTTTAACACATTAAGAAACCAGTGTTACAAACATTTTCCATTCAGTTTTAAATCTATTACAAAAATAAATTCAGATTAATTTCATATTCTTCAGAAACTTAACCTCTTAAAATATCTATAACACATAAATGCAAGCATTAATCTTTAAAATAATTAAGCGATTTCATGATAAACTATGGTTTAAAACTGCAAGTATATATTTCTCTTCATATAAATATTTTATGCATTATTAAATACTTACCATACATCTTTTAAAATTCCCAAATTATGGCTCAAATATTCAAGAGCCAAAGGACATAAGCAGGATTTACACGTACTGTCTTTATAACGCATATTTACATTTTCGATACAAACTATTTTGTAATTTTTACAAAATATTTATTCATGCATGAAAATTTAAACTGGAAATATGTGTTAGTTTTATCATCGTGAATTCCAAAACTATTAAATATTTTAGAAGCCTAAAAAGAGATTACATCTTATAAACATCTTTAAGCACATATTATCAAAGAGTAGGTATGATCAAAACATTTTCATGCAGGGATAAAATACAGATATTTGCATGAAATAATCACCTTTCTCATATTCTTTGGATATAACTTACACTCTTCAAGAGTGAAGATGCGTCATGTAAATTTCAGGAGTAAAAGCGGTGAGTAGGATATGCAAATGATTAAGAAAACAAATAAAACCATTATTAACCTGTTTTATGAGTATCTAATGTGTCTAATCCGTCTGTGACGGGGCTTTTATTGCGATTTTTATCAATGTCCTCTTGGTGTTTCTTTGGGGCCAGAATGGCAATTCTTTCCAACCAACTCAAGAAGAACGTGTTTATATAAATTAGGAATCTTATATATATATATATATATTGTAAGTTAGCAGTAGAGGAGTCTATGGCCAGGTCTACGTCTATGTGCAGAAGTGATTGCTAAGTGGGAAGTGAAGTCGCTAATTAGAGAGTTACTGTAAAGTGATTTAAGGTATAGCGGTAAGCTAATTTATGTAAACTATACGGAAATGGCGTATATTAGTGATAGAGGAATTAATCTATAAAGTTAGATTCAGGGGTCAAGTAAGCGACTCTTTGGTAATACGTGTTGCGTCTTCTCATTCTAGATCATCTTACTTAATTATTATTGTTGTGTATTGTGTTTAAAATAAGATCTTAATAAACAGATTTTAGAATGAATGATTTGTGTGGTTCTTCGTTCTTCCCCCCAGGAACAGGTCACGTAGATAATGTAGAACTGAGGTTCCCACGGGTGGGGGCTTCACACATCTTGGGAAGTTATCCAGGCTTCCAATTAGCGAGAAATTATGTATCAGTTTTTCCTTTGAGGGTTGCCTGAAGTAACTGTTGTCAAGCCACATCCACTGCTATGCGCAGATCATCCACGGTTTGTGCTAGTGGTCCTCAGTTCAAGTCAGATTTACAATAAGGTCTAACAGGTGTTTGATGAGATACAGATCTGGAGAGTTTGCCAGCCAAGGAAGGATGTCAAAACCAGTCAATCTGGTAAAAGTTAGCAGTGCAACATGCGGCCTGGCATTGTCTTGCTGGAATACTGTGTTGAGTGTGCCGTGCAACAAGGACAGGACAAAATGGCTCCACAACTTGTGTGACGTAGCAGTCAGCTCTCAAACAGCCATCAATGTTTTCCAGAGATATACTGCAATCAAATGTTATGCCACCTCAAAATACGATGCCCGGTTTGAGACCGATTTGACGCTCGGTGAAATGAGCTGGTTCGTAGACTTCTCCGCTTCATAGCTATACCCCCGTCTACGATCATAATTTCTCCAAATACATGAATGAGATTCATTCATGAACAATACCTGATGCCATTCGATGGTCAATGTACTATGACGATGAAACAATGTTATGCGTCTTCCTCTGTGTTGAGTGATCATCGGCGCCCCTGTTGTTCGTACCCATGTACGTAACTGTACTTCATGTAATTTCTTAAGTATGCTTTAGGTGGATGCAGATTCACCTACTCCTGGAAGCAACCGATTTTGGATGTCCCGTGCCGTGCACCTGTGAGCATCACTTCCTCTTTGGCATGCACATAGACCTTCCTGAATCCATCGTATGATACTATGTGGGATGGTACTCACGTTGTGCCCAACACGAATTGCTATTGAACGCAGCGACAAACCCAGTTTATGGAGTTCGAGAATATGGTCAAGTTCTCCGGTCATTAACTGATGGTATTGAGCCTTCCGACGTTTCAGAGGCATTTTCTAAACATCTTGGAAAGTCGCAAGTGCTAAGCAAAAGTTCAGATACTATTTATTATAAGGAAAAGTAGCTCGCATATATAGCCTGAATAGGTGTACCACGTTATCAGATGCGTGCGCAAATTTAATCATTTACATATCCATCTCACCATTGTCACACCTGAAATTTGCATGATGCTACGTGCATTATTTCATGTTTTTGAAATTTCACTTTTGAGGAGTGTATAAATCTGTTTATCAGATACAATGCATACGTTATGTTTCATTTTAACTTACAAAGCAAATTTCGTTTAACACCAAGCCTTAAAGGTGTGACACATTTTATGAGAAAATGTTTCATTTATGTTATTTCTGTATTTAATCATTTTTGTGTGTGTTAGACTAGAGTTTATATAAACGATTGTGTTCGGAAGTTATCCTCTAATAAAAAAAATTATTTCTCTTTTAATTATAATAAGTAGGCACAGCGTACACACTCATGGAAAAAAAATAGCGCATCAAGAAGGAGTCGTAAAAATAAAACGAAATTTTACATACGCAATGACTACTTTGAGGTAAGTAAATGATTAGATAATCAAAGAAAAAGGCAAAAGAACGTAAGTTTTAATACCCTGTTGAACCCCCTCTAGCTCGAATGCACGATGCGATACGATCGGGAATTGAGGCATACGAGTTCTGTATAATGTCTTGAGACTTTTCATTCCATATTTGCTGTAACATTGCCTGTAGTTCGTTCAAACTCGTGGGATGCCCAACTCGCCATCCCACATGATCCCATATATGCTCAATAGCAGAGAGATCTGGGGATCGGGCAGCCCAAAGATGGTTAGTAACAATGCGGAGACATTCTAGTGACACCCTTGCCGTGTGATGCCGAGCATTGTCTTGTTGAAAAATGGCTCCTGGAAGCCGTTGCTTGAGTGGCAACACACGTGGTTGCAGGATGTCATGGGCATACCGCTGAGCTGCCATGATGCCACAGATCAATATTAGGGATTACCGTGTATTGTAGGCAAAGGCACTCCATACCATCACATCAACTGTGGGAGCGGTGTGTCGCTGTAAATCAAAGGCAGAATCGAGGCGTTTACCACGGGGTCTCCACACACGGACACGATTGTCATCACTGCTGAGATTGAATCTGTATTCGCGTCGTCCATTTCACTGCAGTCCAGTTTCCAGGTGCGTTGCACCACTCCAAATGGAGGCATCGATGGGTGGGTGTCAAGGGTAGTACACATAATGAGAGCCGCAAACCCAAATGTCCTTCAGCCAGGTGTCTTCTTATGGTTCGAGAAGACACAGTGTTCTCACACTGACACAGTGACCTAGTGAAAGTGCTTCCTGTGCCTGGATGGCGACCTATGAAGCAGTTGGCTGAGCGCTTGCATTTCTAACGATGTGACTGTCGACAGGTCTGTTGAGGGCGTCCTGAGCCTGGTCTTCATGTAAATGACATCTCTCGGATCCACTGGTCCAAACACCTCCCCAAAACACAATCAGAGTGACCTAATTGACGAGCTATTCGTCTGGCTGACCACCCAGCTTCCATCATGCCAATGATTATCCCCTCTCAAACTGAGACAGTGGCTCATATTGTCTACAAAAACATGGCATGTCTACATCAGCTCTTCCTTTGTAAACGATTCAGCACACTCAAACAAGCTTTGGTTACCTGTTTTTTACTCCGCGGAGAACGACGTTAAACTCTCTTTATTCCGACTATACGTAATGCGCAATCACGCTGCATTTCTTATCATTTGTACATCTCTCCGACATGTACTTTCAGGCCAAGTTTCATTACGATCCCGAAATAATTTCTTGGTCCACTAATTTTTTTATCCATGACTATATAAGATAATTTTCCTTTGTTATTTTTTAATCAAAAACCCGCATGCGTGTTTAACGCAATTTGGGCATAAAATATTTTTGCATCAATAAAATCAAACTCTAATCATTTAAAATTAATGTAAGAATCTATGTATGGATCACATTTTATTCCTAAAAAATGTATTGATTGAATGAGAGCCATATTATGTCACACTACAAAGCTGCATGAGGGTTGCTGGCGACTGACCACGCATTTTTGAGCCATGGTCAAACGATAAGGGCAACACCTGAACTGGCATTTCTTTTAATTTCCCTTCCAACGGGAGGATATTTGAGCCTCTAAAGAATTAACAAGCGACTTCCCGCTGTACACGGTGGGTCTTCAGCGAGGCTAGACTCGAACTCATGACACGCTAGCCACGAGTCCATGACGTTGACCACTAGTTGTACCATGGTCACCAATGTATTGATTCAAATAGCAGCGAGGAATGAATTAAGAGTAAATAAGAGAGAATTCTGGGAGTACAATGATAATAGTATATATTAATCTCAGATCAATAGATATCTTCTTATTTAAGTACTCGGAGTTTGGGTCATTTTATAGCATTAGGTGGAGGCCGAGAAAAATAAAAAAAAATTAATTATTTATGTACTACACAGTTTTTGCTTCCAAATTATTAAAATTTTAAAAAAATAATGAAGATTTGTAAATTTCCACGCGCTACAAAATTAAGATAATAAAGCCTGACATGCAAGTTTCAAGCCACGACTTTATAACCTCTGTTATAATACGAACTGTTTACTGACTTAGGTATGTGTTATCCATTATTGTTATATGGATATATATATATATATATATATATATATATATATATATATATATATATATATATATATATATATATATATATATATATATATATAATGAGGAAAGTCAAACAAAGTAAAAGGGACTTTTCAATTTCTCTTTCCAAGGTTTGGAAATTATCCAGCACTGGATGAGTCCTTGGCAACACTTTTGTATGACACTTGTCTTCTCTCGTAGTCGTTGGGGGTGTAGCAGAGCGTTCAACATGGCCTTCCTTTGTCAATCTGCTCCAAGGGGGAAAGGAGGACAGTGATTCCCTTTTTGTTTGCGTAAGATGTGAAACCTGCGTAAATTATTCGTCACATAAAAGCACAGTATGGTGACAACTGTTTACCGCGAAGCAAAATATACGAGTGGATAGAGTGTTTCGATCAGGGAAGAACATCTTTATATGACGACGAAAGATCGGGCTGTCCATCAACGTCAACCACTGAGGGTCATCGTCGATGAGGGTATAGTGATGGAAGGGATAGCTAGTACTCAGCGCAGGTATCACATCTTCCAAAAACGCGAATCACTGCTTTCTTTTCCTTCTTGATGCAGATCGACAATGGAGCTTCGTGTTGAACGGTCTCCTACACTCTAACGACTGCGAGGAAAGATTGCTGACACGTTGTATAGAAGTACTGCCGTCTTGTTCTCATTCATTGCTGGAAACTAGCGCTGTTGCCAAACCTTGACGAGAAATTGCAAACGTTTTTTAACAATTTGAATTACCCTTGTATATATATAAAGATAATTAAATTAGATTTAAAATTAAATTCCTTGTATAGAACTTAATTTTTATTTTTCATTACATCTTCAAGTATAAAATTAATCACTCAATTATTTCTCCGAATCTTATGGCGTAACAACTAAATATTTCTGATCCCAGATTATTATATTTAGTAGTCCTATATGTCAGCATTCACTTTCAAGTACTCTCATAAAATCCAAGGTACTTCTCACATCTCTGGGTTTAAGTGGAAAACACTTAGATTTCTTTTTGGCATTCTTTTCTCTCTCTGCCTCTTATTGTTAGATGATGTGCAGCGCAGTTAGAATTCCATAAAATTCTCTATGGCACTTCTTACCGTAGTTGGCGTTCTTTTTTATTTTAAGATTATTTTACTATTAAAAATAGTTTTACATTAAAGATTCGAACTCCATTAGTAAATAAATCCTGCCGGCTTTAATTCTACCATGTTTCGAGTCAGAATCAGTCTAATTTTAAAAAGGAAATTTATTCAATGAATTCTCAACATCTTCTGACGCTTAGAGAAAGAGAGAAAAAAGAACGCCAAAGTGAAATCTAAGTGTTTTACCACTTAAACCCAGATGTGAGAAGTGTCTCTGATTTTATGAGAGTACTTGAAAGTTAATGCTGACCTATAGGGCTATTAAATATAATAATCTGGGATCAGAAATGTTTAGTTGTTAGGCCATATATTTCGTAGAAATAATTGGGTGATTAATTTAATACTTGAAGATGTAATGAAAAATAAAAATTAAGTGCTATACAGGGAATTTAACTTTAAATCTAATTAAATTATTCTTACACACACACACACACGCACACGCACACGCACACACACGTGTATATATATATATATTAGTATAATAAAATAAAAGTGAAAAATAACTAGAACCCACAGTACTAAAGAAGTAAGAAATTGGAATTGAGCAAACACAACAAATGTAGATACAAAAAGTCATAGGACTAAACTAGAGACCTATTATGATTTCTAAAGCTGTCGCTGAATTAGGCCAGCAAATTAGGGTTAGCAATGCTTTATGGATCCACCTTCCCCGTACAACAGAAATTTTTGACATAATAGAAAAAAAACCCACATTGAAAAGTTAAGCCTAATACAGCACGTGGTTGTAGAGCCTAGAAAATCGTAAAAAGAAATTGAGAAAAGAGAACAATAATGAATCTATCAAGGAGAGGAATAATAAAATTTTTTTAATAGAAAATATTAGGAAAAACCTACTTCTAAAACAAAAATCCTGAACTCAAAAATCCTGTCCGCGAAAGCATCACCTTCTTGAAAGAGATCCTACGAGAAATGGCGAAAAAGATTGAAACTCCAGCGCAGGAAAGAAAAAAACTGAAGCGCCATCTGGATAGTTATTTTGCAATTAAACTAACCGCAGAGATAAATAATTAAGTAAACAAAACAAAAGAAGTTTTTAATTAAAATAAAGAACAGAGTTTTATATTAACTCTGTACAGAACTCTCTGAACAGAGTGTGTATATATATATATACTTGATATTTTATTTTCTATTGTATCTCACAGTGAACAATGGAAGAATCCTACTAAGCTAAACATGAGAAAATGTTGTTCTAGTATAGATATTAGCGAAATCTTAATTAATTAGTTGTGCTGGTCCTTTTTTCTAATCAAATTTCCCTTATGTCAGGTGTTTCGAAAACTAAGCGTAGCAAATGAAAATAATTTACAAATAGAGAAAGAGAGGAAGCAGATTTCTAGGCGTGTATATTCAGAAATAAATAAAAGATGTCGCTCATCATCTCCTCAAAAGTATTTTTCAAAGCAAGAAAAAATACAACATTGTTATCCTTATCATATCCATTTTGTAACTTCTTCAAAATAGATCTAAGTAATTAAAATCGAACATTTTGCATCACTTGAACATCTTTGTAAACATTTTTGCCCTTCTGTTGATGTTGGAAGGTATTATAAAAATAAAAATTTTTGCAAAAAAAGCAATTTCTTTGCTATTTTTTGTTCCGACTGGGGAATTTTCTATATATATATGTGTCATTCCCTGTTTATATCAACACACTTTTTTTTAGTTTTTTAATTCTGATAAACTTACTGTAGAAGCTTAATATGAGGCAATACATTGTGATATGCTTAACATGCATTGAAGAAAATCATTGTGAGTGATGATGGTGATGATGAATTGATCATCAAAATACTTTTAAAAGGGAGGAAATGTTAAAAAAGAACTTTGTAAGTTTTTTAGTATTTTCTTAAGAAAGAGGTGTGTGAATGTATTTTAGTGAACTTTATCATAATAGAAGTTTTGGATACATAAAAAAAATTGTTTTTGTATGAACTTAGTAAAGTTTTCACAACGAAGAGAGAGAGAGAGAGAGATGTTGAAAAAGAAATAAATGTTTTTGGTTTCTAACGACTTTTTACATTTAGTTACTTTTTTGAAATATGAATAACGTTAGTTAATTTTTTTTCGAATGTACTTAAGAAAATAACTTATATCATTCTTATTACAATCATCCAGGATAGAGAATCGAATATAGTGATCGTCGACAATTTCCACACAACTTATCTTTTCTAGGCTACTTTTAACAATTTCTTTTGTAATGAAAGCCTTTTAATTAGAAAGTGTAAACTATAAGGGTACTACAAAAATAAAGTGGCAGTAACGTAATAGTAGAGATATATAGTATATTACTACTACTACTACTAATAATAATAATAAGCAACTTAAGTTTTGTGTGTGTGAGACGTAGTTTTCAAACTTATCTCAAACTAATGTTTGACATAAGTTTTTCTTTTAAGATCAAAGAGAATGGTTGCCGACTTGTTAAAACTACGAGTTTTGTTACAAAAAATAAATTTGCTAACAAGAAATATCAAGCATATTGTAAAGAAAAATCCTAAAATACTTGGCTTATCAGCAGTTTATATTATTTATTTCCTTAAAATTAAATCAAAGTTTAAATGAAATATAGGAACATTAATTAGTTTATGTATTTAAGCATTTTCTCAGGTAGGCATAAGTTATATGAGTTAGACATTCGAAACCATTAAAAATTCTAATTCAGAATAATAAGTAATACAGCCGATTTTATTTAGTAAACAATAAAGTTTTTAAGTGGTTTGTTGTTTAAAAATTTGGAACATAAGATATCAGTAACTATCTTTTTTATTTTAAGTTTTCTTTTTGTTAGCTGCTGAGGTCCAGTAGATAATGAATCGAACTCGGTTACCAGCGATATAAGAATTGCGAGTTCGAGTTCACATTCTGCAAAAGACCTTAATTCTAAGTGTTAAATGCAGCTGCACACGTTAATCTTAATGAGGTAGCATCAACACTAAGCATTTAGCAAGGTTGGCTGAGGTTTCATTCTCGTCATTTGACCAAGAAAATTTGAGATTAAAGAGGCCCGAACCTCAAATTCTACTTTATCTTAAGCACGAAGTTACTTGAAGTAAATAAAGAAACATTAATCAAAAACCATTGTGTGCGTACAAAGGTCATCCAGAAAATAAATATCATTTAGTTACACAAAATAGAAAGCACAATATTTATTGAACCAAAAATTTTGTTACATACCTTGAAAAGCTTCCTTCACAATTCTACTCTTATTCACTTTCTACATTAAACATTTGTTGAATTTGCCTACTGCTTTTGCTGACAGTACATTAAAACAAGTGGTTACTGAATTCGCCAATTTTTCATCACTTCCAAAACGTTAACCTTCGAAAAACTCTTACCATCTTTTCCCTAAAATAAGGGGAAAAGAAGGCAGTTGTGTTAAGAGAAAGGTTCGGATATTGGTATTTTATTTTAATGCAATGGCTTAATCAACTGGTGGTACGACAAATACAGCACACATTTAAATAAAACAAAAAGTTGTGATTATTTAGATAGGTGAAGGAAGCTTTTCAGGTATTTAAGGTATCCAATCACCCTAAAATCATGATTTTTTTTCGAAAATTGACAAACTTTTTTTATGATTTTATTTTATAGGTCATCTTACTAACTTAATAAAAAAACCAATTTTTTTGTTTTCCATTCACTAGAACAAAACTACAAGTGTTTTGGTAAAAGCAGATGCCATAACTTCACACAAGATGTCAAACTTTAAAATGCGTTTTACTCGAAATGTGTTTTTTTCGAAAAACTCAAACGGGGACAGCAATTGCTCAAAATGTTTTGAAAATAATTTGCTGAAATGTTTTGTGTATGTTCTGTATAACAGTAGAAGTGTTTTGATCTTCAGATTTATCAATCACTGTTATTTCAAAGTTTACAGTCCTGTTTGTGAATATAATCACTGTTTTTCTAAGCAATTTCATATAATCACTGCGATAAAGTGCTCTAGTTTTTGTAAAAATTAAAATATCTCTTATCCTGAAAGTTATTTCAAACATAAATAACAAAGTAACACATCAAATTGAAAAATTGTGAATTTCTTCATGAAAGTATTGTTCAGAGCTTGCCCCGTTTATGTAATTTTTTGCAAATTTTCACCAGTTTTTTCCTATTTTAATAATAATAAATTTTTTTTTCTGTTTTCACAAATTTAGGATTTTTTTCCTTTAAATATACCAAATAAATCTAATATTCACAAAAAAAAAGTAATAATAAAAAAAATTCCGTATCTCCCCATTTTTTTTTTTTAAAAAAAGGTTGTTGCAAGTTAATGTATACCTTAAAAGAACAATTTTTTCTATTAAATATTATATTTTCCTTTTTGTGTAACTAAATGTACTTTATTTTTTGGATGACCCCCCAATAGAACTTTCTACGCATGAAACTTTTTGGATTTTAAAAGTTTTGTAGTTTCGATGTTCGGAAGTTTAGGGAAATTCTAAATATCATCAAAGATGGCGTCCTTGTCACTAAGCTGAGATTAGAGGAAAGTAAAATCTACACCCACATGACTCATTCTACAGTTCTATTATGTGGCTTGAACTTAACAAAATAATGTCGTAGCCTTAGATATATCTTTCAATGATACACATTTGTTTTCTGAAGTGGATGATATTTCGATTCCTTTTTTATAAAAAAAAGTGCTAAATTTCAGTTTTAATCTTTGAGATTTACGACTCTAGGTGCAGTTTTTTCTATCCCATATCTTTTCTAAGGTTGGCAGTTTTTATCTGATTTAATCCCTATGGAAAGAAAAATAGTAGAAATTTAAGAAAAACTCTTTCCACGTTTCAATGAAATGCATTTGGAAGTATAGGAGGGAAATGCTTTTAAAATTGAATGAAAAATGATGGGAAGATATCTCTTGTCTTAGTAAATACCGCTTGAGAAGTGTTTAGTTGGTAGAAGCGCGTTACCCTGTTTTTATAAGACGTGCATCAAATGGAGGATTATTGTGGCTCAGTGTGAGAGAAATCACTGATGTAAGTTGAAAGGCAGTTTTATAAACGCCTGTCATACGATAAACTTTTTTACGGTTAACCTTTCACGGTTGTCCGTATTTCATTTATGGTAAACCTTTCTCACTCAGATCCGTCAAGCATTATAGACTATATATATATATATAAGCTTGAATTATCCTTAAAAAGCAACAGTGGGCATTGTATTCTTCCATCTACATCGTTCGTAGTAATCTGCATTCAATAATGCAGGAGACCAGATTTACAGAAGGTTTAGGAAAAGTTAGAACGTAGAGGACCAGAATACAGAATAAAAGTAAATTTATTTTGAGGGTAAGCGTTTAATACAAAAATATCCTCTATATAAGTTTTTGATCTTCGTTGTATACAATAATTTATGTAATTATTTAATTGCACTAAGTACGTTATTCTTTTATACTTTTTAAATATTTGGTTTCTGTGTTGTCTGTTTGATAGAGGGGGGCCAGCAATATATAATATGTGTGTATCATCAGTATATAACATACACTGGGGATGCATTATATATAATTAATTTTATTAAATTTGAAAGCTTTAAGTGAATTGTATTAAAATTCGTTGTATCAATATTTGTGATTTAAATCAATCGATTAATTTAAATAAATTGTTCAATTTCCTGCAAAAATAGCTAATTAACATAAATTCCATCAAAAATTTAATTTAATAATGTTTAATTGATATTTTTTTTAAAAAATTCAATTTCTCAGTTGTGTTTTATTCTTATTGCGAAGGGTGTTTCCTTGTATAGAAGCAATTAGTATAATTAAATATTTTTATTTGCTGTTACAAATTTTTTTTATTTAGTTTTATAACTATTTAATATTTATTTTTAAGAACTATTCTATAGAACAAACGTATCTTTTAAAGAGGAAAAAGCAGACTTGCTTGTTTCGAACTGCTTTCTTTTAAAATTGTGATGCGACGCTCTTTTATCTTCGTTTAAATTCTATTTCTTTAAACCCAGTTTCCTAATTTAACATCGCATCATTACTTAAGTTAAAATTAAACACTAATATTCTATAGACAAATTACTGTACACTAAATTAATAGTCCGATCGTATAGTGGTAAACAATTATATTTATTGATTAACATACTGGAAGCAACGTTAAAATTTACAAGGGTGGTACTTATCTGAGAGGAAAGGAGTGGACGAGGGGTTGACCCCGGGCAGCGAGTTCGCTTTCCAGACGGGAGGTTTTTCTGGCAGACGTAAGAGGGAAAAAAAGCCACGAGAAATGGCGTGTACGTGCGTTTTAAAGCTGACCGCACCACTTCGAAAAGAATCCGCTACGGATTCATTACCGTCAAATCTACCACCCTGATTGGACTCAACAGTCCGCGCAAGAACACAACCTTGCCGGCCATAAGGTCCGTTGAACCTAGACGCACCCACATTCCTGTGTAATCCCTATTTCCTGTAAACAGGGCAAATATAAAAACTGCAATTGTATCTCGGGGACCGGCGGCCTCCCAACAATTGCTACTTAACTTTTTTGATTTTATACACTTTGAATCACAATGACATCTGATTGCAAAGATAATCAATATTTGTTGGATATCAATGTTTGTTTGATGATTTAAATGTAATATTATGTCTTCTTTAGACTCAAGTGACAGTTTAAAATTTGTCCAAGAACGGTTTCAACATAAATCAGCGTATCACAAACTTTCAGTATTTGCGACCCAATATTCAATCATAATTTTAATCACGCCTTCCTCTATACAATAACAATGTATATGATTCAATAATACTATACTTTGACGCTAAAGCTACAATATATGACTTTAATCTCTCAAGTGCCACCGGCGTATATGAATGTTTCACTCAGCCAAAGCATTAGTTGCCCCTGACGTATATATACGTCTTTCCAAAGTACGATCTTTTCTGTGCACTGCTGTCCATAAATTTATTCCGAAGGCTTTGTAATGCAATAAAAGGACCTTGACAGTGCGTTTGCTAAGGATTTTATTTTACAATTTTATTTAAGGACAATTTTATACACATATTCTAATCCAAAAGACACTTTATCATGAAAATTATCCATTTATACGTTTTTTTTAAACCCTGGTTCCAAACGTAGTCGCATACCTTAAAGATAAGATCACTAATTATGAACTAAAATTTGCATCAAATTTTAACTCTTTTGTGACAAAATAAACAAAATAAGAAATTCATTCACTGACATAATCAAACTTAAAAAACAAACAAACTGGTCTCTTAATTTAATTTTTTATTGTTGTAGTGAAAATCTGTGTGAACTGGTGTTAATTTAAGCCTTTTGAGAGAAAGTGTCTTAAAGCTGCCTGCATCTCACTAATCCTTCGATATTTACCGAAAGCTTTTTCTTTACATTTAAAGGATTAAACAACTGAACACCTAAGATAACAGCATTCAAATCCCGTTTAATAAATTCGTTTCGTAGAGTTGATTCGAAAACAGCTATGGTGAAATATTATTCGAGAAAACGTATTAAAGTCTTATCCAATCCCGGAAATTTCAATTTCGAGTTGTTTTAAGCGAGACACACATTCCCCAACCCCTAGAAGACGATTGTCAACACCTATCTAAACTAGATTTCATTCCTTATTTTGAAGTTGACCATATGGCGATGGTGTCAATTGAAAATAGAAACGCGAGAACTTTGTATTAAAAGAAAACAATCTATCTGAGCTGTCAACTATCTATTGAAGCAGCAGAATGTTGTGACAAATAACGTATTCGTGATTTCGATTTGATGTGTTTTCTTTAAATATTATCTCCCTTCAACTCGCAATGAAATCCATTCTTTGTGTCACGGGTTTTAGTAAGCTAAGCAATCTAATTTTGCTCCAGGGTAAATATCAGATAAATAGTGCAGGATATAAAAGTGTTGCTTTCTGATACTGTTCGTGATTTAGCTGTGTAAAAGATGGTTTTATTTCTTTGCTATTCCCTTTAAGTTACGGAGTTAAAAGAACTTCTAATGTGTCTTCTTTTGACTTTTTTTTCAAGTTTATACTTCCATTTTAAATCTAACGGCAACACGTCTGGATAAGAATCTGTTTTATACTTTTAAAATTCACTTGTGGTCTGGCATGCCAACTGTATTGTGTTGTATTCTATTGTTATTGTTGCAATAGAAAATAAATTATGAGTTATATATATTGTAAAATATGAAATATGTATAAAATATATATATTTGCGAACTTCTAAAAAAACTACTGAGCCATTTTTAATGAAAATTGGTAAACATAATGCAAAAAATATGTTTTTATTTATTATCTACTCTTCTTTGATCTCTTTTTATTTTATTTTATGCAAATTAAGAAAACTTATTAAGCAAGAGCTTAAAACACTGTATGTGGTTTGGGTTCTGCTCGTAAGGTAATTTTTAAGAGTAAAGTTATTTTTTAAACATGTGCAAACAGTATCATAAAGATAACTTGTGACGGGGCTTTATCGCGCCTTCCACTAAAATCCTCTTGAGAAATCTTTGGGTCCAGAATGGCATTTCTTTCCAACCAACTCAAGAAGAGAATGCGATTATGCAGATTAGGGATGTGTATACGTATATTGGAGCTTTAGTATTCGCGTAGAGTTCTAAGTTCCTGGATGGATAGTTCGAAGTGGAGGCCTTAGAAGGCGGAAGTTCTAAGTGAAGATCTAAGAAGGAGAGTTCTAAGTGGGTTCGAAGCCAGAAGATTGTCCATTTGCCGGTTCAAGTTCGATACAGTATTATATTGACGATATAAAGACTGGTAGCTGTTCGCCGGGGAATATAGGTAAGATAGATAATATTAAACTTTAATACTAGAGTGGATTTTAGTAAGTTAAGGAATTGTCTATAAATATAAATTCGGTGGTTAAATTATCATAAAGTTAGTGAGTAAGGTTTAATGCGCTATTTGTTAAGAATTGTAGTTTATGTTATATCACACCTGATCATTAGTCTCTTAGACTTGTGTTGCATTGCTTAATATTATTTGAAATACAATAAAATAGTGTTATTATGGAAGCTTTCAGTGGTCAATCTTTTGTACCCACAAACTCAGGTCGCGTGGATGAAGAGATGATACCCACCACCGGTGGTGTATCACAAACTTCTGGATGATGGATAAAAAGTGAGATGTATTGGCAAATGAAAAACAAGACTATCCTAAGTGATGATTGCAAGATGGCTGAATGAGTACCTAAATGGGGTTTACTGATTATGGAATCAGTTCCAGGAAACAGGAAAAATTTCTAGAGGTCTTGTTACAGAGTACCCAAGTCAGGATGACATCTATTTGGATTTCGCTTTAAGGCCCAATTGGGAGATGACAGCCTCTCAACTCACAAATAAGCTCTCACTGCTTCTAATTCTTGAATTTCAAGGCACTGCTTACCAAAAGCTTAATGAGGTGGGCTTAATACCACGTGATCAATGGTCTGCATTTTGCTCCCTCCAAGTCGCAGGAGAGACCTTCTGACATGATGCAGTGGGCCTGTGTTCGCTTCATTTATGAGTCGAGATCCCTGTTCACATATGGAAATAACCAGATATCCCTCAACACCCTCCCTCTAATATCATGTAAGTGGTACACTATATAGTTGGAAGTGTTGTGATCTGGGTCAACTTGATGGTGGACGGTTGCACGGAGCTATATTTCATGGAGGCACCAAAGTACTAGGATGATATTTTAGACCCCCGAGAGAGACCTTTCAGAAGAGCAATCGGCATCCAGCTTATTTGCACTGACAATTACACACGTCCACACAAGGCTCGGCTGATTGACGAATACCTAGAGAACGAGGTTATCTAAAGGATGGAGTAGCCAGCCACATATTTACAGCTGAATCCTAAACAGCACGTCTGAGATGCTTTTGGCATAGCGAGAAAGTTTTGCCAGTTCGCTCCCAGAATGCTACCAGAGCTAAGAAGTACCTCGGTGGAGGAGTGGTATTTAATCTATGGTGGTTGAGTACAAAGCGATGACTCGAATGTATAAGTACATAATAAATAAGTTAGAGCATTGCTCAAGTTGTTTATAACAATAACAATTTTCTAAGTTATATAACAATTTTATAGTTATATAACAATTTTATAGTTATATAACAATTTTTTTTTCAATAAGTTTTGGTATGAACTACGTGAACGAGCAAGAGTTAAGTTATAAGAAATCAGTATATATATGCATAAGCTATTACTTCATTGGTTGATGGCTACAGCCTCAAAACCTCATCAATAGCATGGGAGATCTTTTGGAAAAGTTACATTACTGTTTCTCTCAGTGTGTGTGGTGACCATGCTCCATATTAAACCCTCCACAAGAGACATCTTGTTAATCGTTTGAACTATCATGTTTTAAAGAGCCCAAATTATGATCATAAGAAGTACCACCAATTTTTAAACATCTTTTAGTTATACTTTTACTTATTTTCACGTAAAATTTCTCTTGATTTGGTTCAGTAGTGTTTTAAAAGTCCACAAAAATGCGTTTCTCAATTTATGCACGCCATTTTATTTTTGCAGTTCAGATTCATTTTTGTTATCAATAGAAAAAAATTTGGAACAATTCACTCAACACAAAAATGTACCAGCATCCATTTATATTTTACTTTCACTAACATGCGTAAACTGCAACATTTTGTATTACAATGAAATTTTTTTGGAATAAATCTGTGCTCGACTTTTATAGTACAAATTATGTTCTTTGTCTGTTGCCTGTATACCTTTGTGACGAATACAACTTTAATGTTTTGTATTTAAAAATGCCGTTTAATTATTTTTATATTTTAAGGATATACAGTTGCATTGAAAATTAGGTTAATTTGTGTATTAAATCAACCTTCTTCGGAAACATAGAGTACAAGACAAATCTAATATTTTCAAGCAAAGATATAAATTTTTAACTTTCTTTACGTAAGATTACGAGTGTCTCGCTTGGATTGTGCATTAAAAGGAAAATATTTTGTAAGAACATATGACAGAGAGAGTTTCCGCTCTTTGTTTAAACACCTTGGTGTCTTTCATAGCATTTTTTACGATATTCTATGCAATTTAAAAGAAAACAATTGTGAAATAAGAAGCCGCTAACATGTGGATAATAGAATGATTGGTATAAATCGTTAACATATTTCAGATAAGGCAAACTCAAGTCCAGAATGTTAGAAATTTTAAAGTAAATGCCAGCGTTGTGTTTAACTTATAGTGAGAGTTTAATGATATTAGAAATCTAGAAAGAAGACCTTAGTAAGACGATCATAAATGAAGAATCCCGACGATCGATGAAGTTTGATATTTCACTATTAGGTTTCTTTCAAATAAGTTCACGACTAACACTTTTAAAAGGCCTTGATTTGGTTAAGAAACTGCTTTTATATTTCTGCAATCTTGTATCTAAAATTTTACATACCGAACTCTTTTCTACACGATTTTGAAATGGCCCAGTACACGAATTTACCAAAGTTTTTGTTTTAACACTAATCTTCAGAGTTTTTTTTTTGGGGGGGGGAGGGGGTTCGTGTTAGGATGAGGATGATTTAATAAAATTTATGGCAGTTTATGATAATAATGAAGTCGATAATGGCAAAGTTGAAGGTGAAGTTCAACTATTCACGACTGATTTAATTCGCAAAGGCTTGCAATCGGCTTCATGTATGGAACAACATTTTCTTAGTCATGGTCATGATATAGAACATACATTAAAATTTCAACGTACATACATATAACGTTAATGCGTCTTGTGTAGCAAGATTTCAAGAATTATACAAGCAACTAGAGAAAAAAAAACAGGCACTATAATAACAGACTTTATAACGAAAAAACGACAACAAAAAAAAACACCCAACATAGGTTATTAATAACGAAACAAATTCTTCATTTGAATCAAAACCGACCTTTGTGCTAGACATGTCTGACACATCTACTGATAATACCATTTTTCATCCAGTTCATAATAAACATGCACGCTTGTTATCAAGTATATAGCGACAAATAGTTGTTAGTTATTCCTAATTCAAATATGAGTTTTTATATATTATATGTACTTAAAGGACTGAATTTTCATTGTACTTTAATTTTAACTTTATTGCAATAAAAATGTTTCGTTTTTGTTTTATAAATATGTAACAGATTTTATTATAACATTTTTTGCATGGTTTTTTGGGAAAACATTTAGAGATTTTTCATCTTATACGGTTTTTTAAAGTTGTGGAACATATTCCTTAATTTAACATATGCCGCATGTACTTTTTTACACGATTTATCTTGCACGGTTTTTAAAGGAAAGTATCTACCGTGTAAACAAGTAATATAAAAAAAAATTAAGTCAATTCCTACATAGGTCAACAAAGAAAATTTATTTCAGTTACTTTTTATTAAATAGTTACAATTAATATAAATATGTAGATACATGTGACAGAATCACAATATTAAGTGGTAATTAATTTGTATTAATTATCATTCAAGTATCGTATTGTCATCCAAAAGAATCGAGTACATAAAATTTTAGTTCAACTGAATGCCTTGAAACATGAGAAAAAAAGATCTTTTAAAGTTTTGACCCAAGTCACTAAAAATGAAACCAACGTAGCTGTATCTGTAATTCTTTAAATAATTAGTTTCAGTCAATTAATTTTAATTAATTATAATTAAACTATCGTATTTTCACTCAAAACAATAGTGTATAGAAAATATCAGCTCAAATGAGCGCTTCAAAATGTGAGAAAATAACCTTTTCAACTTTTGACACAAGTCGCCAAAAATGATGCCAACGTCGAACTATTTGTAACTCTTTGAATAATTAGTTTTAATAAATTAGTTTTTATTAATTATAATTAAATTACTATATTGTCATCCAAAATAATAATGTATATAAAATTTCAGCTCAATTGAGCCTTTTAAAATGTATTTTATTAACGATTGAAAATTTGAAAAAGATAAATATATAGAGAGTGTGAGCTAATGGTAGAAAAAAGAATTGGGCGCGTGTGTGTATTCATAAAATAATAATCAATCTATATTAAAAAAATCATAAACAAGAATCGAGATAAATCTTTAATGCTGGGTATATTTTAAAATTGCAAAACCCCAAAGTATTATGTAAGGTTTATTTGAGAATTTTTCAGCACTTTTATAAAAATACAGTTTTATTCGATATAGAGTTTCAGAGTTGCTTAAAAATCTCAACTATGTAACCAAAAGAAAATGTTCGAAAAAAGTTCAGGTAACATTTTTGTTTACAGTCTCTTATCCGTAAATTCTCCAATTTTGGATTTTCTCATGATCTTTTAACATAAGGACTAAAGTTCGAATAATTCAAATTTTTTGTTCATATCAAAATTCTATCAGAAAGTTTCTATACTGAAAAATTTATTGAAATAGGAAATTTTAAAATTTTCTACCAGTTTTGAAATTCGTTTCTACCCGTCAGGGAATAAATGATTCAAAACTCTCCGTATAAGTTGTAAGACAATTTTTCAAAATATAAACCAGTTCAAATATATGATTTTAAGATCTTTCAACTTCTATTTTCAAATAATAGTATTTGAATGTCGTAAATGTCATATCTTGCCTGAAGCAAATTGAAATATTCAAGCAATCCATTCATTTCCTAAGTATGGAGGTTGCGAAAATATTGTAACAAGAAATCAGAGTCAATGGATCTTTACCTATTTGATAATATTGTAGTAACTATTTGATTTCTCTCTCTCTCTCTCTCTCTATATATATATATATATATATATATAAGTAGAAATCTGCACTTAATACATCAATCATATTACTTTTATAACTTGTCAGATGCCCTGGGGAAAATACAGTGTAATCTGTATTCTAATATTTTTTAATCAGTTTTTCAAATCCTACTATTAGTTCACTCTCTCCCTATATATATATATATATATATATATATATATATATATATATATATATATATATATATATATATATGCGTATATTGTTCAAATTTTCAATCATTAATAAAATACTTTCTATTGATCCATTCAAGTTCAAATAAATTTTTTGTTCTTTTAGTGGATGACACTTGATGTTAATAGTTTTTTCAAATATTAATTCATTAATTCAATTAAAAAATGAATAAATAGTATTAAACAAAAATAATAGTCCAATAGCTTATATGGAAAGGAAAATCATTCGCTGTGTCCCTGTAGCGCAATGAATAGCGCGTTGCTCTTTTAATCCAAGGGCCGTCGGTTCGAATCCCTCCTGGAACGGCCTAATTTTGCAGAATGTGATTTCTTTTTTACCATACTATTTTATTAGAAGAATTAAACTTAATTAATGAACAAACAGTAAAAAACAAAAAAAAAATAGTCCAACACCTTATATAGAAAGGAAAATCACTTTCTATTTTGTCACTTAATATTGTGATTCTGTCATATGTATATACATATTTATATTAATTGTATCTATTTAATAAAAAATAACTAAAATGCAATTTTTCTTTGTTGACCTATGTAGGACTTGATTTATTTTTTTATTTTACTTGTTAAATATAAGTTAATATTCATTTTTGAAATGAATGTGTGGAATTTCTGGCTTTTTTATGTTTCCTTATGCTGATTCCACACGTTTTCGGTCTCGTCATATCACCTTTAACGTCATGTTCTTGATATTTTCATATACATCACCTTTCTATTGATTTAATTTTTCATGATATTGATCATAAGAAAAGCCCCTTTTTATGCTTTTTTTCTGAAAAATCCCTTTATTCCTTTAGAGCTACACCAAGTTTTTAAAACTTATCAGTTTCTAACTAACAATTGTTTGTTTTATCTTTTTTAGGAAATTTTTTTATCTCCACGTCAATTTTTTTGTTTTAGACTGCTACGGAGGAGATAGTACTATAATATTTCCGTGTGAACTACTAATCTTTCTGCGAAATACTTTTAGGCAGTACTTACATGGTCCGCAACTACGAATAATGTAAATGGTTATGCTAAAGATTATATTTGATTTATATCTCATTAATATTTTCTCCAGATAATAAATTAAAATTTATTATCATTTTTAGTTTTCATGACAGAACTTTCAGAACTAGTGGACTACTAACTAATTTTAGCAACTAGAAAGCTTTATAATTAATAAGAAACACAAGTTATGACTAATCGAATACTACTTCACTTGGAAGTCTTATTTAGTAAAATTTTGAACTGTAGGATCACTGGACCTGGTTCACATTTTAAAAAGTTTATTGAGATAAATAATGAGAATGCTTTACTTTAAACTGAAATAGATGTCAAACTGTCACACGACTTTGTGTGGAAATATCTCATGGATGTGTGATTTTCTTTGGTGTGGTTATTCGTTTCTTTGAATGCTGTTCAAAACAGCGGAGCCAGTTAAAAGTAAATTCCAGTGCAGTTCTAATGCTAAAGATAATAAAAAAAGTCGAAAGAAGTTTAATAACCAGATATTTTGTTTTTTTTTTCTCATTCATTTTGCTTTTTAAACTACATAGTTTTAGTCTAACAATATTTTAGCTCTAAAGCAAACATTCTTTCTTTAAAATTTTTTTTATATATTTATTATTTTTTATAAAATAATATTTAAAAGGTAAATATGATATGTAATTAACTAAATGTGTGGTTTATTTTAAGCGTAATCTGTATATTTGATAAGTTTAGTGATATAAATATTGATGTAACGCGCCTGTCAGTAGAAAGTATTTAAGCTGGAAAATATATTAATATTATTGAAGTTTAATAAGTTTTAGAGAGAAATAGGTATGCATGCGACATCTACCTCACAATTCGTATCCCAATAATACATGCAAGTTGTGATGCTAGAATATAATTTACAGCAATAAAGCATTAAATTAAATTTGAATTATACTCAAAATTAACTAAATTTTTGATAATCTCATCAGTTTGAAATGTAAAATACTTCATATTAAGCAATTACTAAGAAATCACATCAACAATTATACACGTTTTACAAAAAAAATGTAATAAAAAATTTTAGTTTATGAATTTTATATTTAAAATTAATTAATTAAAATGCATTAAACATAAGAGAGAAATCAGTAATGAGAGAAAATTGTAGCCATGATCAGGTGCAAAGCAATTTTCATTTAATTCAAGTTTCTTAAACAAATAAGAGGGATTCAAAATACTCATACCCAATTCTCTGAAATTTTCTGGAAACTTGGTCTTTCACATAAAACCAAGTTTTTGCGTCCCCTTTGCCTCGTGATGTATGCAAGAGAATAACATTGCTATTATTAACGTTGGCAATCCCATGTTGAGTAGAGAATGGTAGGAACGGGATTATCACATTGATGTATACCGTATAGCTAGTGTTTCACACATAGAACGCCTGTAAGATATGTAAATAAAATTGTTTATATATTCTTTCAAATATTCTTTTTTTGCTGTATTTGTCTTAGTTCTTTTACTATAGCGTTTCGAAACATTGGAGGAAATTATCAATAACCCTGTATGTTAAAATATATATGGTAAAGAACATAAAAGCAGACGACATAGAAGCAAAACATGAAGAGTCTTGCTTTTTATTTCGTAAGATTAATGTGGTGCTATATCTATTCAACAGGTAACGCAGTTTGGCGCGTTTTTCTTTTTTGACAGATGGTAACTAGAATTACTTAGTAAAAACTGATAACGAATAACTGTATTGATACATCCAAAACTACTAATACCGGGTGTCCATAATTAAACGATACTACTTTAAAATTGTGTACAGACGAAACCATTGTTCAGAAAGTTGTAAAATTCTGTGTACGATATAAAGAATAGACGGAGAGTTGTTTGAGTAAATTAGTTCAAAATTTCGCCACTAGAGGGCGTTTTTAATGGAGATCATATTTAGCATACATTAATACTTAGCATACATTTATAAGAGATTACAAATTTTGTTACAACAATAAAGGCTCAACATGAGGACCATCATTTTCAGCTACTATTTGAAATCGTAAGATTGCATGTTCCACCGTTGACCGCAGTGTGTTCTGGGACATGTTAAGAACATGTCATGAAATACTGTCTTTGATATCAGGTAAAGTTCTTGGTTGATCACAACTTACCAGCTATCTTAAATGGCCCCAAAGCCAAAAATCACATGGATTGAGGTCAGGTGATCGGGGCGGCCACAGATGACGAAATGGGTGGCTGATAACACGTCCTTTTGTGAAGTGATGTTTGAGAACGTCCTTAACACAAAGTGTAATGTGTGGAGGAGCTCCATCTTGCATAAAAATTATGCGTGAAAGGCACGGACGTGCTTGCAGATCCGGAATAATTTTATTCCGTAATAACGATGCATATCACTGTCCAGTGAAAGAACATGTTACTGGACCCCCAGCACCTAATTCCTCGAAAAAATACGGGCCAAGAATAAAAGACGCGGTAAACCCACACCACACCGTTACTTTTGGTGAGTGTAGCGGAACTCGTAAGGTGGAATGCGGATTGTCTGTTTCCCAAATTCGGCAGTTGTGAGTATTCACCGAACCGTCCAAATGAAAGTGGGCTTCGTCTGTCCAGAGGATATTCCAAGGCCATTCTGGATCAACTTCCAAACGAGCAAGAAACTGCAGTGAGAACAGATGTCGAGTCTCGAAATCACGTGGAAGCAATTCCTGCACAAATTGAAGCTTGTATGGATAGTAACGGAGGATGTTTCGCATGATCTTCTGGACAGTTGAATGAGGCAGATCCACACACGGCGAACACTTGTACTAGCCAGCACGTCGGATGATTTGTCCTCTTCCACCTGAAGTGCTACTTTCTCTATTGCTTCCGCAGAAACAGGTTTTTTCCTCTTCCAGAACGAACATTCAACGATGCTGTTTCTTCAAATTTGGTTACCATCAATCGAAGATTTTTAGCAGTAAATGGACCTTTTCTTAACCCCTTTAATGTCCGAAATTTCCGTAGAGCAACTATTGTGGAATTATCGTTTTGATAGAATAACTTAACTAACAACGCTCGATCTGGTAAACATAATGACATTCTGATTAGCAATACCGAGCACGATGAAAATAAACTAATCATCCATGAAAGTTTATTGCTTTTATAACAGTTGCTGTGTGACGTCGAAAAAATTTGCATATTTTCGTCTTCCTTCGTGTAAATCCTTTGAAGATTAGTCATCGAAGAAGTTTAATTAAAATTTACAGTTCATTTTAGAGCTTGTGTTTTTTAATGAGTATCAGTTATTGTGTTACCTTGTCCTGTGGATGACCTTCATTCAATAGCGCCCTCTAGTGGTGAAATTTTGAACTAATTTTTTTATTCGCTCAAACAAATTCCCATCCCTTCTTTATGTCGTACACAACATTTTTAACTTTCTGAACAATAGTTTCGTCTGTAGACAATTTTGAAGTAGGGTCGTTTAATTGTGGACACCTGGTATATATATTCACACCATATGAAGAGGCTTCACCATATCACCATTTACTTGAATACTGAATCGTCAGTTCTCTGTGGCTACTGATACAGAGTGATCCCGAACTCATGGTACAAAACTTTAAGGGTTGATGCAGGGTACTATATATATAACAATCGTTTATTGCATATGAATGCAAGGGTGCAAGTGACACGGCGAGGTGAAAACAGGGGGAGTAAAAGAAAAGAAAAAGGGAGTTATAGGGTGGTTCGTTGCTGGTAGAGGGCAGTATATGTCTAGCCGCCGTTCAAAATGATACATCTCAGTAGGGGAAAGCGCCAATCGCAATTGTGCTGACGTCTACGATGGGAGGCTTTACGTATGCCGAAAAGCCAGAGATGCATTACATGTACGGCGCTGCAAATTGCAACGGCAGAGTTGCACCACGAATGTATCACGTGTAGTTTCCTGATCGCCGAATGCCAGATCACAGAATTTTTTAACAATTTATCACTTACCTGAATGCTACATCTTGGTTGCGATGAATCGGGAGTGGGGGACCAGGCTCTTGGCCACCCCCGATCTCCCGATTTATCGAGCGTCGATTACTTTTTATGAGGGCATCTGAAGAATCTTGTTTATGCGACTCCACTTGACTGAGATGATGATCTGGTTGCTCGAATATCCGAAGCTGCTACTCGTGTGCGTGAAATACCTGGCATCGTTGAACTTGTACGCCGATCACTCCACCGACGCTTCATAGCATGTATCGCTATAGATGGATGCAATGTTGAACAGTTATTGTAAATATTACACTCTTGTCAACGACGCTTTCAATAAACATCTTGTCTTTCCTTTCGTCTCTTATTTCTTGTGTTTTATGCCTCACCGCGTCACTTGTGCCCGTATATTCCTATACAATAAATGATTGTTGCAATGTACTGCGTCTAACTTTAAAGTTTGTACCACTAATTCGGGATCACCCAGTATTGCTCTTATTTAGTGAGTTTTTTAAGGTAATTATATTTCTCATTTTTTTAATTGCTTTCACTTGATTTGCATTATAGCTTCTAAGTCATTTACTAAGAATTATTTGGAAAGGAATTCGGATTATATATATTTTCCTTTTATAAAAAAAACTCACAAGTATAGTATTTTTCTTGAAATACTTATCACTAGATTATATTCGAATCACATTGATCGTTGAATATCAACTGTAGTTCACTGAGCAAGAAACATGCGTAAAGCCTGTTTCAGTTATTGTTAAATACTTTAAGTTATGAGAGAATAAGGTTATCTCAAGAGGGTTTATTTAGAATTATTTGCGGTTAAAGATTTTTCAAGGGGCTCTCCTATTTAATTCTCATAAAAAGTAAGGCCATAGAATTTTCGTAGATCATTTTGGAGCAAATGAATTGATCAACTTATTCTTCAATTTCTCGTATAGACTTTAAATAGTTTCAGTTAAGTAATGACATACAGATTTTTTTAATTTCACGTGTGATTTGTTTGCTTGCTTTAAGGCAGAAGTATATGGTGAAATTAAAAATACTTTCAACTGAGTGTAGAAGTTTAAGTTTTATCACGCTCAGAATAAGAATAAATTTGTTGCTCAATATATGTCGACAGTTTGTCAAGTAAGGAGGTGAGGTAGGTATACATTTAAAGAACTTGGATGTGAAATCTAACAGGGAAAAGTATAGCTTTCTTTCGAAATTGTTATTACTGTTTTTTTGTGGTCACTGAAGTTTACATTGCAAGGAAGTTTTCGTTGACTTTTCAAGAATTTCAAATACTCAGTAAAATTAAATTCTCAGGTATTATTAATCACAGCAATTTAAATGTTCGATTATTTGACACCACTTCCGTCTTAAAGCATTTATTTTTATTTAAGTTGTTCTGTATTGCTCTGGTTAGTAATTAAAATACTCCTAATAAACTGTGAATGATTTCGCAAGTTTAATGAAGAAAGGGTTAATGAAATTTACTTAAACTTTTCAGAGAGAGTATCTTGTGCTGATCAAACTTCCTCCATAATTATTAGGCTTTGGTGAGCTGCTGATCATTCAAGACATGCCACTAGTTAAAGCCCTGATTCCATTAAAGACCCGTAATGTGGAATTATAAGAACGTTATATGGAGGCGTTTTTTTAAATGTAATTGGATTTGAAAATTCTAATGCATTGTTGAGTGGAAAGTAGGAATATAAGGTATAATCTTAAATGTAATCACGCTTACTTGAATAGTGGTTGAAAATTTTATGAGTTCTGTCATCAATAGCCCACTTATCGTATTTATTTGAATCTAAGTCGCACCCCTAATGCTCTACACATTTTTGCGGAAAAAATGAAAAAATAGTGTAAAATGGTTTATCGAAAAAGAGATCCGATAATTAAGATATTTAAAAAAAATTAAGATGAGAGCTAATAAATGAGTAATTCATTTATTTTACGAGCATTAAAAACTTTTAAATATCTACTGCAATTGCTCTAACTCTCAGCATTATATTCGATTTCCTCTATCCAACGAATTTTCTGGCTTCGATTCTAAGCCGCACCTAATTTTGAATAGCTTTAATGTTAGAATTAAGTGCAGCTCAGATTCGAATATAAATACATCATATTTCTTCAACAATATTTAGTAAAACCTTTTAAGTGTCATTTTTCTATAATAATTGTTTTTCATGTAATGTAACGAATAATTCTGCAACATGTTTTTAACATTTTGCAGCATCTATCTCCAATGGAAATGAGGCTGAAACATATACATTATGGATAAGTAAAACGTTACATAAAGGTAAAAATTTTATGACTGAAAAAGTTCAAATCTGAGATGATTGCATATGAAGATATATTGAAACAGTGTTATAAAACTTTATAATTTTATAGGAAATAAGATTTGTTGCAAAAAAATTTTTAGATGTACACTGTTCATCAAGAGATCAAATAAAAGGATACATGTTTTACTATACATATATGCTTATAATTTGATTTGTGAGTTTAAGAGGACATGGTACAATTTACGGAATATTTTTTAATGTACGGATTTTTAAAATTTTTTTGGTTGCCTCCTATGTATGTATACTATGTTAAACAGATTTTGTGCTCAAAATTTCATAAAAAGCTAGCCATGTAATTTTTTAAGGAAAAAACTTAAAATCTGAGAGGTGATTTTAAAATGCTACTCCTCCCCTACAAAAATTGACGTACAGGTATAAAATTTGATTTACAGGTACGTCACACTATGTATAAAAAAGTTGGTATGGGTTTTGCGTTAATGTAATTGGTATTCATACGATACTTCTTTTTATGAATTTTTATTGAAAATTCCCTAAAAACGGTATAAATAATGAGTTCAATTATTTTTTAAAAAATAAATTCCCCATGAACCCATGACTTTTGGATTAGAAGTCCAACGGGCTATCCATTGAACTACAGGGACACAATGAACGATTTTCTTTTCTATATATACTGTAAGACTATTATTTTTGTTTGTTACAATTTATTCATTTTTTAATTTAATTAATGAATTAATACTTTAAAAAACTGTATTAACATCAAGTGTCATACACTACAAGTTTTAAAAAATGTATTTGAACTTGATCGGATGAATAGAAAGTATTTTATTAACGATTGAAAATTTGAAATATATATATTAATAATTTATATATATATATGCATATATATATACATATAATTTATGTATATATAAATATATAATTTATATATATATATATATATATGTATAAATATATGGTCTTATTCTCTACAAACAAGAGATAAACGTCCAACAATCACATTCAAAAAACCCATAGACAATAGGAAAATCACACAACGAAGGACGACACATGAGCAACCGAGATTAAAAATTATAAAATGGATGCTGCAGTATCATTAGCATTGCTGACCTAGGACAGCTAATATATAAAATAATTTATTTGAAAGTGGGGTTGAGAACGTGTTTTTTGGCCAGCCAACCTTCCTCCTTTATGTAAATAATACTGAGCAAAAACCTATTGACAGTAATGGATAGAAATATCTAAATCCATTACAAGATAACTTACTTAAAAATTGCGCTTAAAAATGCAGAGCCCTCTCCAAATCGGAGTGCAATAAATAAGTTATAGCCAGATTCTGGACCCTAATGCAGATCAAAGCATGTGATGGCTGAAATGTAGCACTTAACAAAGGTATAAAAAGAATAAAAATAAAGGTTAATAAGAGAGTTACAAATTACCATAACTTTAGTGACACTGATTATATATCAATTAAATAATAAGTAATTTTATTTAATATTAGAATATGGAGGTAACTATATTTATGAAATATGTAAATTCATAGTAATAAACTATTAGTTATCTAAGAATTTTTAATCATTACTATTTTGAATAGCTTTATTCATATAACTATTAATAAAATCAATTGGGTATTTCTGATTTGAGCAATATTTAGTAAAATGTTTATAGTTTTTTTTTATTATTTTTTATTTTTTTAACACTAAAAATTAATTGCGTTTTATATAATTAATAAGAATATTTCTGAATACATAAACACACACATGTACATTATTCTCCCAAAGCGGAACTTTTATAATATTGAAATTAAAATCTTCTCTTTTATCATAAATATTAGAAACTATTACATTATCTTTTTATTTTATATGTATAACAAGAAAATTTGCTTCATTGTTGTTACTATTTGTCTGTATTAACTTAAGATATTGTGGATAAAATAGTGTTAGTTGTAAAATTGACTTGCTTGCCAAATGATTATGGCATCTATATAACATCTTTAGAATTATTAATGTAACTACTTTTTCAAGTAATGTAAGTATAATTTTTGGCCAGACAGTTGCTCGCAGGGCCACCTTGTGGCAAACCTTTAATCTGCAGATAATAGTTACCCTTATGAAATATATAGTTCTCTTTATATATATAGTGAACTAACAGTAGGAAATGAAAAATATATTCTTCGTATATTATAATTTGGTTCTTTAAACGATAATTATATTGCTCTAAATTTATCTTGAATAACTTTTAGTTTACCAAAAAGTAATTGATCATTTGTAGATTTTTACATTTTTTAAAAAAGTTTGATATTGGTGTACTATTTTCTTTTTAAGAAAATACAGAAAAAAAGGCAGATACTTAATATATATATACATATTTAGATTTGGTAGCTTTTTTTCAATATCACAACTAAAGAAGATCATCACCTTTGATTTTTTGCATTACTATCATTGCCAAACAACTGCAGCAGTCATCACTTTTAATGGGCCGTATGTATCACAGAGCGCTCAATATTTTTCTCGTTTTGATACTTATTTAATCATTTGTTGTTAATATCATAAACCACTAAATAATATTGATTACTATGAACAGAAATAAAGTTTTTAGGTTGAATGAATTGTGAAAAAGTATACTTTTGTAAAAGTTAATTTACTGAAGATGTACTATTGGGGAAAACCAAATCCCCCCTCCCCCGGAATTTAAAAACCTGCCTATGCGGAAAAGATGTCCCATCGTGTATAGCGTTAAACAGTTTATAAAAATTTGTTAATGTTTTCCCAATTTCCGTGCCATGATCTCGGATTCAAGTCTCGAATCCGATCCGTGGACGTATAGTCAATTGCTGTTGGCAACACCTCAAATGCAATTAAGGATGTGTTATAAATATATAACTGCAGATGATGAAGAAGGTATATATGTTCTAGTGATATATGTGTATCCACGTGATCGGGTCTCTCTCTCTGTTATTTTCTTTAAAATTTTTTTATGGAAGTATATTTTATGTTTCCTACAATAGATAATACCACATTTTTGATCCTGAATAAACTGTTTTTAAAAAACCTGATCTCGTAATTATGCCTGCCTTCTTCTACAAACACTCGTAGGGAACATGTAGATGAAGGGAATAATAAACACAATAAATTTTTATGTTAAGTACTGCCACAAGGAGAACGCTTAGGTATTTAGCTTTCTTATGGTGAAAAATCAATTTTTGTAAAAGAAAAACAGATATTTAGTACTTTTAGCATTTATTACAGTGTGAGAGGACAATTACAAGCTATAAGCTATTTCTTACTCAATTAATGATAGAGAATGTTATATATAAAGTAATCATATTGTAGAAGGTGGAAAAATGCTAATTGTGCAATTGGTTTCTTACTGAAAAGACGAGAAAGGGAATTTTCTGATTAATTTTTCTTGAAATGTATATTTCATCAATTGCACTTTAAATATGTAATTAAAAATACCCTTAAAAAATATAATTCATTGACATTATTTTGTAGCAGGAATCTAAAGAATACGAGATGTGACACACACAAAAAATGATACTGACCCACAATAAATCATTGCGCGTACAGAATCAGTTCTCCACGACAGTATCACTGATAAAGTAGTTGCCTTGAGCATTCACACACTTCTGCATTCAGGGCTGCCATTGCTGGTAAAAGTTCTAGAACAAGGGTTTCGGAAGAGAGTCTCAAAATTACGTGGTCCGTCGCCAAAAGCCCTCGTGTAGCTTAAACAGTGCGACGTTAATAATAAATCAAATCAAATCAAATAGGAAGAGAGTCTCTTTAGGAGATTCCCCGTTTTTGCCTGGATCTCTTCAACTGAGGTAAAACGGGTTCCTGTTAAGCAAGGTTTAACTGTAGGGAATAAAATAGTGGCATAGAGCCAAATCAGGTGAATAAGGAGGATTCCCGATCACAATAAGGTTTTTGCTGGTCAGAAATTGCTTGATAGCATTGTCTTGGTGTAACAGCCATCCATCATTCCTCAATTCTGGGGATTTTTTCCTAATTTGTTCAAGAAAGTCTCTTATTAATACTTCAATGTAGTAGTGTTGATTAATAATCTGATCACTGATGTGAGTGGGAACCTATTCATATTATGAACTTTGGCAATGTTTTGGTCTGTAATCGTTGACTTTAGGCGTCCAACACGTTCATTATCTTCCACACTGTCCCTTCCCCCTGAAAACCACTTATGGCATTAAAACACAATTGTACGAGGCAAATTTTCATCTCCATAAGCCTCGGTTATGGAGAGTTTGGAGTATTTGGAGTATTGGTCTTGGAGTATTTAAAATGTTTTCATGGCTGATTTCTTCACAAGAAACTTGATGTTGATTCGCCACTTTCCGGCAAAATGCAGTTACACATGTTCACTCAATGACGCAGTACTCCCAACAAGTGTAATCGATTAAAACGGAACTGGCCACATGGATAGAGGAGGTGCGTAGGATGGCGTCATTAAAGCAGCAGCTGCCAACTCCACACTTTTTTCAAGTTACACACTTAGTCCCGTTTATTTTGTGTCACACGTTGTATTTTGTTTTAGTAAGCATTTAAAATTTAATTTGTCCACTGAAGTCAAATTCTTACAAAGAAGGTAATAAATCCAATGAGATGAATAACGTTTATTTTTTTATCATCTCAGTAAATTTTTTTTTTAAGTAGAATTATTTCTTTTGATATATATATATATATATATATAGCCTTTTAAGCACGAATTTTACTTGTTATTTAGGCATTTATCATTTTAATTTCTAGTGCTTTTAAACAAAGTGTATCCAGCCCAAGATATGTACATTTATCACATCGTTGAGTAATGAGTCAACAGCAATATGGTTGTTGGGCTGGGACTTAAGATATATTGAAATTTTTCTTCAATTCATTTTTGTTAATCTTAAGATAATTATACTAAATCCGTTTGTCCTCTTTTACTAATTTGTTCCCGAGTTTATTGTTTTTTAACGTTTTAAAATACAGTGACTGGAAATATTCTTAACGCTAAACCTATTAAAGCAGTCAAATGGTACACTTTTGAGAGTAAAATCAAAATTGTTAAATTCGATAATTAAATTTTTCTTGTATTTACTACACTATTTTTTTTAAATAAGATCTCTCTCTCTCTTTCTTTCGCTTTTTCCTGATAATCATTTGTACTCTACCATTTGACGAATCTTGAAGGAACCTTTCCACTAATATTCTTAGGCGTCTTTGGGGATTGTAAATTCGCGTATATTTCCAATTAACTCAAAGGAGAAAACGGGATTTGTAAAGTAGATAGGGTATTTAAGTAAAGCGTTGTAAGTTAGCGGAGATGAAGGCTATTGAGCCATCAGCAGTAGTGACAAAGGTTACAGGATTCAATTGGATTACGATAGTGGAGCATTACTGTTAGTACTCAGTGAAGGAACCTTAGGAGGTTAATTTACCTGAAGAGATTAAATTACTACAAGGTGATATATTCCAGTTTAATACCGCTTACCACAAGCGTTAGTTTACTAAAATTAGTTTAAGTTAATGAAAGCTAATAATTCAAGTTGCATGTATTTCTCAGACCTCCTATTCCGGCAAACCTTATTGATATTGCGCGTAGTTATTGATTAATTTTCTATTTCTTTTGGCGTAGACATAAAGCCTACTATTTGTTATTAGATTTTTGATATTTGAACAAGTGAATAAATATAAGTTATTATTATGAAAATGGTATCTGGTCATTCTTTGCCTCAAATTAATCTTAGTGTCCAGGGTGGAACCCAGGGGGGTTCCCACACCATTACATTCCTTCAGTGGTGGTCTTTCGACCCCCCCGGAAAATTAAGGAAATTTTATAAGGTTATTTGAACTGAAATCTTAAGCTTTCAAGTTTTCCAAGAAAGTAATATCCAATTGTGTTAATGTACAGTTTGTTTTATGCCCAACACAGAGCGCTACAAAAGAATGGTTGTTAAACATATTTGCTATACGTGATCAGTTCTGTTTGTAGTCAAAATAGGCTATAAACTGTAGGTAATAAGTAAATAAAAAATAGTTAATATGATAGTAATTTTTGTAATTTATTAGTGGATTATTGAATCTCAAATTGAAAATGTTACCTGTTCAAAGGAAATTATCGGAAGAAGTAAATTCTAAGTGAACTAAGCTCTGAAACAGATGCAGAAGATTCTTGGATTGAGGAGGAATGGTATTTAAGATCTGTATTGGACACTCTGAGCGTTTCAACACGGATAATGAGGAAGATACTATTATGTATAGGCGTCGGAGATTAAAAAGATAGAGATAGTTCTCTAATTTCGAAGAAGGGTGTGCAGATAAAAAGAACAATCAGAATATTGAAACTTCGAATGATGAAACTGTTTGGCAAAAAATCCAAGAAGGTTCTGAATCTTGAAGATCACCACTTCATGCTATTTTCAAAGAAATATAAGGTCAGAAGGGATGATTGAACGCGCGTGCAAAAAAAATTAGTGCATTTTCGATAAAATGCAAAAACTGGGATGGAAAATAAATTTTATTTTAATTTGAATAAGGATATACATGCAATTTAAAGAAATAAAAGATGCATTTTTAATTCTTTATCTTCTCCTTTCTAAAATGTATCTGCCTGAAGTTCTAAATTTTTTTTTTTTTTTATTAAATAGCAATTATTTTGTGTTTTATTGTCCTTGATAAATTATGAATTATTTATAATCAACTAAAAATAATACAACCTCTGACAAAAAGTTTGGTGAATGAAGTCAGAACGGCCTATCGGCAACACTGGGGAAACAAAACGCAGCACATGCGTAGTGGCAGATGTTGACCATCTGCCCCTACTGCTGTTCAGTTGAGCGTCGTTTATGTTCCGTGTTAGACTTGTTTTACTAAGTGCTTGTTTAGAGCGTTGGTTCTTAACTAAGAACAGGATAATAAACGAACAAAAAACAAATGTAAAATTTTGTTAAGCTTAGCAAGGCACCAACAGAAACTTATTCGATGATGGTACGTGTTTATGAAGATCCAAGAAGTATGTATGTGGGACGGGTGTCTAGGGGCAATGATATAATTCTTAACGAAAGAAAGCATGAACCAAATTTAAAGAACAAATCAATTTATTAAAGTAAGAAAACAGATTATATTTATAGATTTAAATTGCTTACAAGAAAATAGATTAAAAGTTAATTCGGAAAGAGAACAGGATTCACCTATAGAGATGGGGGCGTCAAACATTTCTAGGTTTAAAGAAATGCCGTTTCTGATCGAGCTCACTCCGTCGTGTCCGGTGTGCGAGTGAAGGCAAGCAAGCCAAAAAAAAAAACGATCCCGCGCTTAGGGATTATAAGCGTCCGACGTCATCGCTCGAATCCCTGATTGGGCATTGAGATGCCTCATGCGTTTGACGTCAGACGCTCCGAGTTCCTCGATTGGCCTCTCAATTCAATTCAGTTCGTTTGAGGCCACCATCTCCTACATATCTCTCGAAGTACACTGGAAATTTAAAATATTCCAATTATTCGAAATCGCAAAGAACACAACTTTCCTACAAGTTCGGCCATCCTGGAATCACTGACCCCAGTGATTTGACATAACGTCGAATAATTTGGTCTAGAACATTAAAAATTTAAGATAAGAAAATACAACACAATTCACGCAAACAAAAAACACCAATGACAATAGATAAAAATAAAAGAGAAGCACAGTACACAATGAATTAAAAAACGTTCAATCTCTCATCCCGGTGAATAAAATTTCATTAAATCGGCGGAAGAGGTTAATTTAGGACCTTCATGGTTACCTACTCTTTCTAAATTATACCTATCTCTAGGTTTAACTTCGATTACTTTGTATGGTCCTAAAAATTTAGGCCTTAATTTTAAACCTGATCCGAATTGTGTTCTCTGGATGGCCACTAAGTCTCCCTTTTGATACCTAGGTGCCTTCTTGCGTTTCCTATCGTAGGTTCTTTTATTTTCTGCTTGAATCTTCTGAATATTTCTTTTCGCATCTTGTCGTAGCTGGTTTCTCCGTTCCTGCAATTCTTCTACCATCTCTTCCATTAATAGGTTTCTCAGGTAAAGGTCTTCCCTATTTCTCATGGTAACGCCAGTCAATAGTTCAAATGGAGACCATTTGGTACTTCGGTTGGAGGTGCTATTTAGAATTCTTTGAAGTCGGTCTACGAATTTGTACCATTTTGTAGGATCGTCGATTGACAACTTGGTCAAAACGGGGATTAGAGTTCGGTGGATTCTCTCCACTTGACCGTTCCCTCGGGGTACGCCGGTGGTGATCTGCAGATTTTGGATTTTTCTCTTCCGTACAATAATCACCAAATCCTTTGGAGTTAAAAGGAGAACCCCTGTCTGTTATTATTCTTTTTTGGGATTGCCGAAAGTCTTTTGTTGTAGCTTTAATTTATCTAGTACATCTTCTAGGGTGGTGGATTTTACGGGATAAAGCCAGGTAAACTTAGTAAAGGCATCAATTATTGTGAGGATATGTTGATATCTTTTGTTGGTAGACGGCAAAGGTCCAATAAAGTCTACATGATAAGTGCTTAATGGCACGTCCTCTTTTGGAATAGGATTTAGAAATCCCTCCTTTTTCCTACACCTTTTTGTTAGCTAGAATACAAGATACACAGTTAATGATCACGTTTTGTACTTGTTTGCTTAAATTAGGTATAAAAATTCTCGTTTTACAATTTCTTCTGTTTTAGCGGATGAGAAGTGCCCTTTCTCATGAGCTAACTTGATTAGCTCGGTTTGCATATCCCTTGGTGCAGCTATTAATTCGCGGCCATCTACGTATTTGTATAATATTTCATTTTTAATAAAAAAGTCCGTAGCATTATTTGTTCCTATTAGTGACTTTAAATTTTGAATATTTTCGTCTTCTTGTTGGGCTCTTTGTAGTCTTGCGGTGAGAGTATCACTTGTAATTATGGTGACTAGGTACCTTCTCAGAGCGTCTACATGTTGCATTCTCTGGCAGGAACGATGTACAATCTCGTAGTCATACTCTTCTAACAGTAATGTCCATCTTGCTACACGAGTAACTAAAATTTTTGTCCATAGTCTTTTGAAAAGCTGAACAGTCCGTTATGATTTTAAAATGATTTCCCAGAAGGTAGGTGCGAAATTTCTTTAAAGCGTTGACAACAGCAAGAACTACCAGTTCATAGCTACTATATTTTTCTTCTGCTGGAGTCGTTTTCTGCGACATATATTGGACAGGATGTAATTTTCCGTCTTCTGCTTCTTGGAGTAAAACGGCGCCATATCCGTGTTGACTCGCATCGGTATGTAATTCGGTAGTTCTTCCTTGCTGAAAAATGCTTAATACTGGACTTTCATTCAACAATTTCTTAAGCTTTTCGAATGCTTCCATTTGGGGTTGCTCGAACATAAATGGGTTGTCTTTCCTTGTTAGGTCACTCTATGGTTTCGCTATTTGAGAGTACGCTGGAATAAATTTGCGAAAGTAACCGGTGAGTCTAAAAAGCTCTGCACTTGTTTGACTGTTGTTGGTACCGGAAACTTCTTGACGGCTATTGTTTTGCAATTGAAGGACGTATTGTACCATTTTCGACGACGTGGCCCAAAAATTCTACTTTTCTTCTTAGGAATTGACATTTCTTAAACTTCATTTCTAAGCCATACTTCGAGGCAACCTCTAATACTTCCCTCAGTTTTTCTAAACCTTCTTTCTCATCTTTAGCAGGAATCACCAAATCATCCATGTAAATTATTACAATGCTTTTCCGCATGAGCTCTCTGAAGATACTATACGCATATCTTTGAAATACGCTGGGGCTGGTGCTTAGACCGAAAGGTACTTTATTAAATTCGAATTGTCCGTCTGGAACAACGAAGGAAGTGAGGTGCTTGCAATCTTCATTAACGTCAACATGGAAAAATCCATTTTTAAATCTAACGTTGTGTACACTTTGGCTCCCCTGTAGTCTATCTAATACATCCTCTATCAACGGCAATGGAAAACGATCCTTGACTAATTTCCGGTTCAGTCTTCTATAATCTACACACAACCGGGTGGTACCATCTTTCTTCTTAACTAATACAATTGGACTCGCATATTCGGATGAGCTTGGTCTTACAATCCCCTGCTCTAACCATTCGTCGATTTGCTTGTTGACATCCTGATTCTCAGAAAATGATAAGCGGCGTGCAGGTTGGTAAACCGGTATGTCGTCTTTCAGGATAATTCTCATGGACACATTTGTCATTTCGGTCTTCTTTGGCTCATAGTAGGAGATTAATTCAAACAGTTCTCTTCGTATTTGTGGATTGGTAACATGTTGAACTACAATTTCGTCTTCCACTTTTGCTTCGTAAACTTGCATTTGCAGGAAACAGTTTTTATCCTCATTTTTCGGAACTGAACACTTTCTTTATAGAAGCAGACAGAGGCTTGCTCCAGTATATCTGAACCTATTACTGCCTGAAATTCCAAACTCGGCGTAGGTACGACATGCCACGTCAGAGAATATTCTTCTCCATCTAGTTCAATCTTTCTCTGGAACGACCCTTTTGTTTTGACTTCGCACTTCCCCAGTCCGATCAATACTGAAATGTCTTTCGAGAGTTTCGAAGGTTCGATGATTCCTTTGCTTACATCTTCTCGAATGAGTGAAACTGAACTGCCGCTGTCAACGAGAGCTTCAATAATCTTGTTCCTATGGTTTTTTTTCTGGTCTTAATTTTTCCTCGAGAGATTCGTGAGCAGATTTGGATTGAGGAGTCTGTAGAGTTATTAATTTTCGAACATTTGGGGCGCTTCGTACAATCCACGGCATAATGACCTGGTCCTTTACAGTAGCTACAGGTTAGTCGTTTACTTTTCCCGGAGTAGGAGGTACCGTTCAATTGAAAATGTTTTCTCTCACGCCTATTACTTCCACCCTGGGGATATTCAGTTCTTTGAAAGTAAGTATCGCTTGATCCGCTGGCTTCGTATCTTCCCTTGGCAAATGAATTGTAAAATTTCGGTCTTAATGTTCTTCGGACACTTTCATACTTTTCAAATTTTTCTGCTATCTCGGCCGGTGAGTTAATAGTAGACCATTCATCTAAAAAGTGCTCCCGAAACTCGTACGGTGCACTCTTTATTTGGTCGGCTATAATTAGTTCTCGCAGCTGGTCGAAAGTTTCTACATTTGAACCGGAAATCCATCCATCGAAGTATGTTTGTATTTCGTAGAAAAAATCTTGCCAAGTTCGTTCATTAGATTTTCGGTGAGAAATAAAGAGTTGACGAAGTTTCTTCGGGGATAACTTAAATCTTTTTAACAGTAACCTCTTAACGTGGTTGTAATCGTTGCATTTATCCGCTGGCTCTCTGGCAATCAAATGAGCAATGTCGATAGGAATCAGTCCTATAAGCTTCTGTACCCAATCCTTCTTCGGCAAGAATGTCAGTTCCGCATGTCATTCAAATAATGTCAGGTTCAAGCTAATATCGTCCTTCATATTAAACTTATGAAAAGTTTCGTGGATCACTTTCGGTGCTTGTACATTTTCGGGGTTATTCATAGTATTAGCATTCTTTTCAGCCTGTATTCGCAACTTCTCTAATTCATATTCTCGCTCTTCTCGTATTCTCTTCATATTCTCGTCGCAATTTCTCTTCATATTCTCGCTGTTCTCGTCGCAATTTCTCTTCATATTCTCGCTGTTCTCGTCGCAATTTCTCTTCATATTCTCGCTGTTCTCGTCAATTTCTCTTCATATTTCTGTTCTCGTTCTCTTTTTTTCTTCTGTACGTATGCGATCCTTCACAATGCTATCGATCATTACCTTGACATCATCTTCGATGTAATCTGAGCTTTTCACGATGAGATCCTTTAGCTTGGGTTTAGTCAAGCTCGCTTCGACGATCAACCCTAACTCTTCGGCGAGTTCTATTAGATGCTCCTTTTTCTCTGAGAGAAAAAATGCCATTTTCGCAACCAAAGATCAAGAGTGACGGCTCAGAGAACAAATTTAAAATTTTAAACCAAGCCCAATTTTCCCTAAATACTTAATCCGGATGCGAAACGTTTATACAATAACGCAGGAAAAGCTCCCTTACTCAACCAAGAGGAGAGACAAAACGTAGATAAAAATACAATTATAACAGGTATACGAATAAAATTCACAAATACTAAAAAATTCTAAAATCGACACTAAAAATATTAATACAACGAAATCGAAAAATTATGACAGTAATATCTCAATTTCTCGAAATGTAGTCAATAAAAACACACTGGAAGAATCTATAGTAAAGCAGCATTCCTTAAAATTAATAACATATCATAAATTAAAAGTAAACCACAAAATATTCGTAAAAAGTATTTTTAAAAATAGACAAAATATCTATTTCCCAGTTGCTAAAAATATTATCTAAAACAATGCACAATTTTCACAAATCATTCCTATTCGCAATCAAATCATTTAGTTAGCCACAACCACCGCTAATTAGACAACATACTCTCATTACAAAACACTTACGAAACGAATTTATGTGAGGAAAAAATAAAATGTTCACGATTCCTAGTTATTAATCACATGAAAAAAGAATTTTAAAATGACATGAACAGACGATAGTTTCGTAAATTTCTGCAATCGTTATTTGATAAGAAAGTACCACACTGACCTGGCGATTCGTTGATTTTCGGTGATGACGCCCGAAAAGACAGAATGGATCACGACGAAATTCTTGAACGATGCAAGTTGATCTTCACTGTAATGGATGACGACGCACTTAGGATCATTGGCGGGAATTAACTGGCGATTCGCTGACCCTCGATGACGACGCTCGAAAAGACAGAATGGATCACGACGAAAATCTTGAACGATGCAAACTGATCCTCACTGGAATGGATGACGACGCACTCAGGATCGCTGGCGAACTCTTTCCAAAGCAAACTTTAAAAAAATACATTAGAAAGGAAGTTGAAATTGACACCGACGGACGGGTGAGGTCTCGACGTTTTGAAAAAAAAAGAAAAGTCGCTGAAAGGTGAGCACGAGGAAAAAATAATGAATAAGGCTATTGCTATATATATATAGGCAAATGCCTAATACGAAGAAACGAGTTTAACATCGCGGTCGAGCTCCCAATTTGTGGGACGGGTGTCTAGGGGCAATAATATAATTCTTAACGAAAGAAAGCATGAACCAAATTTAAAGAACAAATCAATTTATTAAAGTAAGAAAACAGATTATATTTATAGATTTAAATTGCTTACAAGAAAATAGATTAAAAGTTAATTCGGAAAGAGAACAGGATTCACCTATAGAGATGGGGGCGGCAAACATTTCTAGGTTTAAAGAAATGCCGTTTCTGATCGAGCTCACTCCGTCGTGTCCGGTGTGCGAGTGAAGGCAAGCAAGCCAAAAAAACGATCCCGCGCTTGGGGATTATAAGCGTCCGACGTCATCGCTCGAATCCCTGATTGGGCATTGAGATGCCTCATGCGTTTGACGTCAGACGCTCCGAGTTCCTCGATTGGCCTCTCAATTCAATTCAGTTCGTTTGAGGCCACCATCTCCTACATATCTCTCGAAGTACACTGGAAATTTAAAATATTCCAATTATTCGAAATCGCAAAGAACACAACTTTCCTACATGTATATGAGTGGTTCGCTCGTATTTCAGAAGGCCGGGAAAGAGTTTCTGACAATTCTCGTAGCGAAAGATCGGTGACCTCTGTCAGTAACGAAAACACTGAGAAAGTGAGTAAATTAATAACGAAAGATCGTCGATTAAATAGGCGCATAACAGCTGGATGATGGATGCTGCAAGGTACATTGAAATTTTGACCCGTTTCATGAAACGTCTAAGCAGGTTACCACCCCAGTACGCACAACAAGGTTCGTGGGTTTTTTTTTGTTCACAACAATGCTCGCCCTCACGCAGCCAACATCGTCAAACAATGTCGGTAAAAAAAGGCATGGTGCAAATTGGATATCCGGTGCAAATTTAATATCCACCATTCTCGCCAAAACTCAATCCTCTAGAATTCTTTCTATTCCCACGATTCAAACTCGCTTTGAAAGGAAATAGATTTACGATGTTTCTGACATCTAATGAAACATGGCGAGGCTTTTAAATTTCATCTCAAAAGAAGACTTCTTGTAAATTTTTTTAGGAGATGTATAGCAGATCTTAGCGTTGCATAATGGTGGGAGGTGACTATTTCGAAGGACAGTAAGGTAACGTTCATGAATATTTCATCTACGTTAATGTTACAGGAATATACACCGAACTATATCATCGGGGGTTGTATAACTTTAATTTAAAAAGCAGTCATTTTACCACCATTGGTAGAATTATGTACAGATAAATAGATTAAATATAAAACATATACTCCATATGCTATAACTTTTTAGCATTTCTTCGATGACATTTGAACAGCTGAATGAAATAACACTTATAAGCTAAAATATAAATCTGAAACTACCTGCAACAGCTGATACAAATAAGATACCTAATCGTACCCTTCTCAGCTTATATTACTTAGTTTGGATTTAAAAAGGATTAGCAATGTGTGTGTTTTAATGTAACTTATTAATCTATTCTAATGAATGCTTGTTTGTTAGGTAAATAAGATGTAATATGTTATATTTGGGTAAATATTAGTATTTATACACAATAAAATATGTAGAAAATTTAAGACTTTCCTGTAGTTTAAAAATTTATTCTTGCAGTCTAGTTTTAAAAAAATAAGTACTTTTAGGGAACAATGAATTTGTCCGAGGTATAACTTCAAAAATAATATGTTCAGTTATATGTATACTACTTATCTAAGTTTATATAAACTCGGGAAAAATATTGAAAGGGAACACTTTTTTTTTTTTTTGCTTTTGGAGTATTCTATCTAAAAATTCTTGAGTATAACCTACTTCAGTTAAACTCAGGACTTTCCCGCTGACAGTTATGTATATGTAAACAAAAATAAATAACCAGAAAATATTATAGTGATTTTTATAAAACAGCTGAGACATCATAAAAATAAATATAAAATATTAGCAGAGTTTTTTAACATCTCAAGAGCCTTGAAAATAAAATTTATCGGATGGGTGAAATAATAAAAAAAAGACCCTGTAGCGAACTTGAGATCCAATATTTGAAAAGATAAAAAAGAAGCTAAAACTGCCAACACAAACGGAAACTAACCAAAAATGTAGGACTTTTTGCCATTGATATCTCCTTACGAAAAGTATCTTTACTTGCTATATAATTTATTCCGAAAAAAAAGTCATAGGAGTCAAGGTTCTGTCAGCAAACTCAGCTTGGTTACTTTTTATTGATTCCAAAAATTCCTCAGAGGAAAAACTATGTTTATTATGAGTAAAAACTCATTCTGCTCATTGAATATCCAAACTTTATGGGTATTTAAAAACTCTTCAGTATTTTGGTGTTTACATTGCTTTGGGATTGTATCTGGCTTTGTGCGGTAATTTTTTCTTAGAATGATAAAGATGTATTCTAAGAAAAGTTAAAAATGTTATAAAGTTGAGAAATATATAACACAAAGTGGTGCTTTTTTAAGTATGCTGCAATGAAAGTATATGGCCTCAGCTATTTTTTCAAGCAGAGCACTTTTTGAGGGTCATACTTTAAGATATTATTTAGAAATAGATCAAGTTAAATAGAAAAATTTATGAATGGTTTTGCTTGTAGTATTAATCTTCAGACATGGACGAGAGGCCACGTTAGCCTTGTGGTCTTGGTCTCAAACTGGTGTTGTCAGTTGCAAGTTCGAGTCCTGCTGATAACACTGAAGATCCACCGTGTAAACAGGCTAATGCACGTTAAACCTGTCGAGGCTCAAGATCCTCACGTTGGCGTGCAGCGGAAGCTAGTTGTCTTTGGCACTTGATCATGGCCCAAAATTGAGATTAGTTGTCCTCGGCACTTGATCGTGATCCAAAATTGGAAGGACCATCACCAATAACCCTCGCATTTCTTTCAGTGAAACGTTAATAAAAACTCATTCTCTTAATGAACGGATCTATTTTTTCAATTCCTGCTATTAGTTCCCTCTCTTCCTATTAATGTATGTATTTATTTATTTTAAATATTTATTTATTCAATTCCTTCTATCAATCCACACTCTCACTATAAATATTTATATATCTTGTTAAAATTTTCAATCGTTAATAAATTACTTTTTATTCATCCACTGAAGTTCAAATACATTTTTCTAAACTTGTAGTGGATGGCACTTGATGTCAATACAGTTTTTTTAAATATTAATTCATTGATTAAATTTTATTTTTTAATTTTAAATACATTCTGGGTTATTTCTGATGAAGTTAGAACTAGCACCAACAGATAATGCCAGTAAGTTTTTCTAACGAACTTTTTCTTGGTTTCAAATATATATTTTTAAACTTGTAGTGGATGACACCTGATGTTGATACAGTTTTTTAAATATTAATTCATTAGTTAAATTTAATTACCTAAAGTAAAGCCTTTCTTTGTTGACCTAAACAGGAATTGACTTAATTTTTTTTTTATATTTCTCGTTGTACTGTTCATGTTACAGGTAAAGAATTCTTAACCAAGTTATACTATTTTTTCACTTTACAATGTAGATTTTGGTTCATGTTTGTGTACTTTCTTTTTCTAGGATGAAAAACTTAGTGATATAATAGAAGTATGCATAATCGGTTTTTTCCTAAAAGTTACTTATTTTTTATGAAATCATTGAACCCAATTTGTCTTATTTTTTCTTGGAGCTAAATTAATAAAAAAAATCGTAGTGGATTTATTGTATTGTTGGAAGAGGTACAGGTGTCCTTTTCCCAATTTAATGTAAGACTTTGAAAAACTTTACCTGTAATAACTAGTGAAATAATTTACGAACATCACTCTTAAAAAAACACGTTTAAAAAAATCTAAGCAAAACATCTGAAACTAATATTTCATATCATTTTCAATGGATGCATGTAACAGGGAGGAATATGTCGTTACTCTTTTCCCTATTAAGTGAGAGTTTTGCGTCTAAAGAAAAATTAGATTCAGATGTTTGCTGAATAAAATTTAGAGGGCTGGTAATTTTATTCAGAAATACGTAAAAATTCTATATTAATATGCTACAACTTATTATTGAGTCTTTGATAGAATTAAGGTATCCGAGACTACGTTCAGAACCATGATTTTAAAAAAGTGCATAAATGGATAACTTTCATGATATTTAGTGTCACTCAGATTAGAATACATGCATAAAATTGTTTTAAGGACATTTTGACAAAAAAATTTATTTAAATGTAATATTTTGGCAAAAAATTAACTTAAAATAATCTTTTTTCCAAATGTTCTCCTTTTGTGAAAAATAGTTCTATTATAATAATATGTTGCCTGTATATAGCTCAGACTTCTTTACAAAGGCTCAACTAGAATTTTTTGAAAAATTCACATTATTTTCAGAGTTACCACCAATTGAAATAATTATTCTCGCGTTTTTTTCTTAAAATTGTTCCTCTCTGTTGTCGTAAAATATGAATAAACCCACTTCTAAGTTATATATTTCAAAACTTCTACTTGAGCATCTAAACAGAGCTCTAAACTATATACAGGCAAAATAGTATTCTAATAGAAGCATTTTTCACAAAAGGAGAACATTTGGAAAAATGATTATTCTAACTTAATTTTTTTGCCAAAATATTTTATTTAAATAATTTTTTTTTGTCAAAATGTTCTTAAAACAATTTTATGCATATATTCTAATCTAAGTGACACTAAATATCATGAAAATTATTCATTTATGTGCCTTAGAAAATTAAGATTCTGAACGTAGTCGGATACCTTAATATTTAAACGATTTTTGATTTGTGTGTCCTTTTTAATTTGTTTTCATTTGAAATAAAATTGTTTCATTATATCAATTTATTGTTTTTTTGGAGCTGACAGTTTACATTTCTTTATTTGTGTTTAAATTTTGCATGAAATAATTACAGAAAAAGCATTTAGAACTTTGAAATCTTCTACTTATGCTTTCATCTTCTGTTTTAAACTGATATCTCAATAATAAATACCGCAGAAAGTCCATAAATGTTATTTTAAGCTTATATATATATATATTTAAACAATGAAAATAATATTTATTAACCTATGAATCTATTTGTATTTGCTAAAGAAAGGAATCTTACTACTTTTTGTGTTAAAATTTTTTCTGCTACTTATATTAGCAACAGAGTTATTTAGCAAATGTATTATTTATTGAAAAGCATATATTTATTTCTTATTTCTTTCAATGGTTTTTCTTTAATGTAATATTCTTAATTATAAGTAATCCACTATATTTCCTCTTTTGTGTGAAAACTTACCCATCTTACATACATAAATAATACTGTTTGGAAGAATTAGGAAATGTTTTTGTATCAATGTTATATTCTGAGCAAAACTCTTCTGTCAAGCATTCTATAGAATATTTTTTTACTTAAAAAGTATTCGTTATACATTAGTTAGCGAAAATTCTACTAAACCGTATAAGATTATTTATATTCATTGAAAATATAAAAAAAGGAAAATTTCTTGTATTATACACTGGCCTCAAAAAGTTAAGGTACAACATGTTTTTCGAAGCTCACCATAAAAAAAATGGCAGTAACAATAAAATGCATAGTTTACATGAATGATAATAACGAACTTTAAAAACATTAATGCAAAAACGATTGCTACCATTTTTTATTTTATAGAAAAGAACGAATTTTATGAGTTGAGGAAAAATATGCAAATATCAAGCTTTCGTACTTTTGTGTGTAAGTTGTGTTGATTTTCAACAGTTGTTGGCAGTTTCGGTGACAATAGTCAATAGAGTTTAGAAAATGTCTCAGAGACGTCGTTTACCCAATTCGTTAAGGTGGCGGGCAGTTGGATGGATGGAAATGGGATTGTCGCAGGCTGATGCTGCTAGACGTCTCAATGTGTCTCGTAGTGTTGTTCAGCGACTTTGGGATCAATACCAATCCGAAGATTCTGTGTCCAGAAGACCTGTTCCAGGCCGACCACCAGCTACAACACCTGCAGAAGACCGTTTTCTAGCTCTTTCGGCACGAAGGAGAAGAACCACTACTGTGCCGCAGCTCGTTGCAGACCACTTTCAAGCATCAGGAAGAAGAATCTCCGCTACTACGGTGCGAAATCGTCTTCACAATGCAGGTCTGTATGCAAGAAGACCAGTTGTGTGCGTTCCCCTCAACGGACGACAGCGAAGGAACCGCTTATGCTGGGCAAGAGAACATGTTTCTTGGACGCAGCAACAATGGGCTTCTGTGCTGTTCACAGACGTTTCCAGATTTACAATGGAGAGTGATTCAGGTCGTCTACTGATCTGGAGGGAACAGCGCACTAGATACCATCAATGCAACACTGTTGAAAGACACAGTTATAGAGGTGGTGGAATCCTGGTTTGGGCAGGGATCTCGCTCGGTGGCCACACTGACCTGCATGTGTTCCATGGAGGAACCGTAACTGGTCTTAGATATCGGGATGAGATCCTTGATCCTTATGTCCGCCCATATGCTGCTGCTATTGGTAACGACTTCATTCTGATGGATGATAATGCACGACCTCACCGAGCTCGGATTGTTGAGGAGTATCTGGAGGACCACGGTTTGGAACGAATGGAATGGCCAGCTCGATCTCCAGACCTGAATCCGATAGAACATCTTTGGGGCTATCTTGGCAGAGAGGTTGCTGCTTTAAATCCTCCTCCAATGTCGTTACATGAGCTGAAACAAGGCTTACTCTGTGTCTGGTCTTCGCTTCCTACTCCGGTGTCCGACAACTTAATAAACAGCATGGGAAATCGATGCCGCCAATGCATTCAAGTTAGGGGTGGACACATTCCTTATTAGAACCCATTTTTGTATTGTTTTTATGCCATTTTACCACATAACACTGTGATGTGCTGTTTTCTCCAAGAATGGACTTTTCCGCAGAGATTGCTTTTTTTGTTATGAATCGTTTTTGCAATACACTTATACAAATTTCTATGACGCATTCAATAAAAAACTATTTAATGCACATATCCTCCAAATTTTTTGTTTCTACATTCATTCATTTGCAAATTAGACACAAAAACCCGGTTGTACCTTAACTTTTTGAGGCCAGTGTATATGTATAGCATTGTTTTTATTGCATTCAATTACAAGCTATCATAACAATCAGTATTTAATTCATGACCATTTCTTTATTTTTTTTAAAAAAACTATTTTAAAATAGATTAATTTATTGGTTTATTTCTCGAAAAATACTTTTTTGTGTGTATATCTTTCATTTCTATCTTTACAGCATATATATGATACAGCTGAATGAACTACTTGGTGCAACTGAAAGTAAATGATTCAGTTCAATATTATATTATGAAATAATTCATCTTGATCAGAATTACGCAAGACAATGTTTTAATATGGATTAAAATAAAAGGATAATTTATTAACCATTCGATGAGAAGTTTCTGCTTTTTTAAAATCCACTAACAATTGATAGAAGTAAAATTTTGAAAAAAAATTATCATGATTCAGAGTAATAGTTAAAATAATTGCTATAATAAACTTACTATATATGACAGTGCTTCTCAAACTTTCTACCACTGCGACCCAATTTTTAATCCTAATTTACATCGCCCCCCATACAATTACAATGTAATGAATTACGTAACACATTTTGAGACAATAAAGCAACAATACGACTTCAATTATTAACCGCATACAAATTATCAATATAAGTATTACATTTTGTATATAATTTATGACAAGCTCATACAGCGCCAATGGTAATCATTAAACTTGCGCTTAAATTACATTCATGTCCATACATTAAGGATAATTCAGAATCACACAGAAATTTTGAACTCTAAAATAAAAGTTTCACCTGTAGAATTATCACACACATCTTGAAGAAGAATATGCAAATTACAGGAAACCACCAGATGCTGCGGATAGTACTTCACAATGATTAGAGTGTAAGAGAGGGTCATATAAGGAATGGTGGCAAAGAAGTAAAATTGTTCACAAGCGCTTTAAAAGCCTTTCAGTGCAATAACCGCATAGTTATGGCACAAAGAAAGCATTTGGATGATTTTTTACGTGGTAGAATTATTGGACGGCTGGGATGTGGACGTACCAGCTGGAAGTATCCGAAGAACTTGGAATCGCCCAGAGTGTCATCTCCAGCCTTTGACAACGATTCCAAGATGATGGTAATGTGAGTAGATGTTACAGCACAGGTCGCCCCCGAATTAAAACGCCGAATGATGATCGGTATATATTTGGCAGTTACTGCCAAAAGAAACAGACGGAGCACAGCATCAGACCTGTCTCGTCAGCTCTCTTCAGCTACCGGTACGACAGTTTCAAGGCAGATCGTGTACAGACGTTTAGGGCACATTGGTCTATATACTCGTAGACCTGTCAGATGTGTTCCACTTACCGGAACTCACTGTCGTCTGCGATTAACCTGGAGTAGAGAGCATGCATTGTGGACACCACAACAGTGGTCTTGTGTGATGTTTTTCGACGAGTCCAGGTTTAGTTTGCAGTCTGATTCTTGCCGGACTTTAATATGAAGAGCGCCAGGTACCCGTTACCACCAAGAGAACACCATTGAACGACACCGTTACGGTGGTGCAGGATGGCTCGTTTGGAGAGGAATTATTCTTGGTTCCAGAACTGACCTGCATGTTTAGAGTGTAACGATGACAGGCCACATCAATCGGAATGTCATTCTGGAACAACATGTACGTTTATTTCGGGGTGCCATGGGTACTGAATTTCTGTTTATGGATGACAGTGCCCGTCCTCACCGTGCAAACCAAACATTGTAGACGAATGCATTCAATCGGAGGATATCAGCCGTATGGATTGGCCAGCATACTCACCGGACTTGAATCCAATAGAGCATGTGTGGGATATGCTTGGCCGACGAATTGCAGTCCATCAATCCGCTCCCACCTGTCTACCGGAACTTCGGAGGGCAGTGCTTGATGAGTGGTGTAATATTCAGTAAGATCAGATGGATAATTTGATACTCGGCATGCCTAGGCGTTGTAAGGCCTGTATTGCATCGTCCTTGAGACATATTCTGTATTAACCATAATACTAACCATTTTATACCATTTTTGTAAATAGTTTTTTTTTAAAATTTGCTCCAGGGAGTAAAAATCGCAATTTTTATTAATTATGTCAAACATATGGCATCTTTTTTGCTCTTTACCTTTTGTTTAATAAATATACTTTACAAATAAGTCAAATTTGTGTTGCTTCTGTCTCTTTCTTTGCCTGAACTTCATTATCATTAATTTATGGACATGAGTGTAGTACTGTTAAATTAATTATGAAATACATTGTGTGCATTAGTGATAAGTGTAGATGCGTATTTTAATTTTTATTATATTGGAATGTATTTTGTCTTGATTCCTTTCAGCAAATTAATAATTTTTTTAATATAATTTTTTTGTTCTTGATTTTTCGATATACTCACTTCCCATGCAGGTTATCAAGCCCCCCCTCCCTAGTTGGAGAAACGCTGACATATAAAGAGTTTTTGCAAAAATTGACAACCAAGGGGATGGCGAAGGGGTGGAGAAGCGTTATAGATAAATTTTTCTCCACGTGTTTTTGAACTATTAGAGACTTGAAATTTGGCAGGCATGTTTCTTTCATGAAGTAACGACCCTCTAAGAACGGGTTTTGTAAAACTGAACCTAAGGAGGGTTGCGAGTAGTTAAGGGGCGTTATCGATAAATATTCTCGGTTTTGAACTATTAGACCTACAGACTTGAAATTGGGTAAGCATGTTTCTTTTGTTGAGTAGAGACCCGTAAAGAATAAGTTTTGCCAAAATCGACTCTTAACGAGGGTGCAGAAAGGGAGCATTGTGATGTTCTTTTTTTCCCTTGCTACATATGCACGAGAGAGGTATTAAAAGAAAGCTTTTTCCTCTTTTCATTAAAAAAAAATTCAGAGTTTTGTTTTCAGCACAAATATATTTATACATTTCTCATATTTTTTCCGCAATTTTTAATCTACGTTCGAATACATCATGCAACTACTAAAATCGAGAAGTTTTCAAGGCGATATTAGAAACATTTTCAAATGAATTTTAAACCGAAACCCCAAAAAATGCAAAATCGAAAGATATAAGTAGATATTTTTTGAGCATATCTCACACAAACAATTAAGAAATAAAAGAGAGTTTTGAAAAGTTACTTTTACAAGATGACTCGCTAATACGCACATGCCCATTCTAGTTTTTATTCATTCTCTATTTCATTTAATTAATTTCTTTAAATTTGCTTGGCAAGTTTGATTTAATTTTGAATTTTTGAAGTTTTCATCTGTTTAATTTTTGAGACTTCTAAGTTAGTGTTGAACAAAACAAAGTATTTAAGATTTCTAATTAAAAATTAAATAAGTTCAGCACTGATATTTTATATTATGAGCCAAATGACCTTTGTCAGCATTTTTCAGGACATTGTCCGAAGATCGATCGAAGTTTTTTTTTATATTATGTCCTACGCGATGCCACTGAAATCTATACTTTAATGGACAGATGTAAAAAAAATATAAAAGGAAAAAGGCTTGAGATTTTTAGATTTAAAAAAAAATATTTTTATACAATTTTTATCTCGAATAAACAATGTAGATGTTTTAATTTATTTTCTTTATAAGTTTTGGAAAATAAGAAAAATTTCAATTTATCTCGAAGTTAACATTTTAGTTTTCTACTTTTTTCGATCGTTGTAAAGATATTATAATTTATCGCCACTAAAATGTTTTGGAAACTTTTTTATCCCAATTAACGAAAGTATTTTCCCAAACACAAATGTTTTCCAGTTACATAAGAAGACATGGACTAATATTCAAAGATAAAGGATACTTAATATAATATACAGAAAACATTGCGCGTCTAATACTAATGTATTTGTTTAGAAAACAAAAGTAACTAGGTGAAAAACAACACTTTTTTTGTGTGATTTATATTAAGTTATTTAATACAAGAAATAATAATTATAATTTCTTATGTCGATTATTAATTTTGTTCTTTTTTGAGAATATTAGATTTATCAAACGGATTTTGATATATTCCTAAATACTTTCTTAATCATTTAAACGATCAAATTTTTTCCAAAATGTTTAAAAAAATATACATTTTTTTAATTGCATATTACTGAGCATAATGTTTTATAGAATGAGAAAATATAGAAGAATTTTATTTCAATTTTTTAAACTTTTCAAATTATTTTTAATTTTATAATTTTGGAACACAAAATACTTAAATGCTTGTTTTTTTGTAAGTACTCTCTGAATACTAAGAAGAATTGCTTCATATATATATAAGAATAAAAAGTTTTAATTTTCGTACCTCTTTTTCAAACGGTTGAGGGTTTTGTGTGTGTGCTTATATAAATCCACACACAATTTGAAGCATTGTGTAATACAATGTCTTACACTGCAATCAGGACAGCAATATATCGGCTTTTTTGGGTTATATTTCCATTTTCATTTCCTCTCAAGCAACAAACTGCATATTATCTTGCCAATCCTTGTTCCTTATCGAAAATTTTGAGAAATTTCAATTCCTACCTTAAAAAAAATTCCCGCCTTCACCACAAAGAAAATCTTAAATGAAAATCATTTCAGTACAATTTACAAACTGCACCTTTTAAAAACACTATCACTAGTAATCTCACTATTAGAATTAAAAACATGAGCAAATCAAAGATAGAAAGGAAAAAAAAATCAGTGCCCGGGAAAACCGTTTGCGGTCAACTTTCGGAAGCTGGTACAGAGCACGGGTAAACAGGTCAAGAAGTTAAACAGCGTTTCTCAAACTGCGGGGCGCGCCCCCTTGGGAGGAGTGAAAACTCTACAAGGGGTGCATGAGCATATTGAAAAGTCGAAAACAAAAGAATTAAAAAAATTGTTAAATTGATGAAAGAAAACAAATACAACATTCTGACGTAATAAAAAAAGGCACATTTGCACTAATATATTACATGTATAAATGTACCAGTGCTACTCAATGTATTTCATCATTAATTTAACAATATTAGGATAAGAACAAGTTTAATAATTACCAGTGACACCATGGGATAGTCATATATAAAAATTACGTACAAAAATTAACATTTATCTTGATAATTTGTATGGTTTATAATTAATCTATTAACTGCCGATTAAATGTTTTGCGATTCGCTTTCCAATGCCAACTGTTTTCCTCGTAGAAGCGCATATGTGATGTATTGGGGGGTGGGGAGGACTAAAGAAGCAAATAATCTTAAGTAAGCAAAGACTTTGCAAAAATTGTCCAGGTCCTTTTATTACATTCCAAAGCCTTCGATAAAATTTTATGGATAGCATTGCACAGAAAAGATCGTACTTCGGAAATACGTATATATACGCCTGGGGAAATTAACGTTTTGACTGAGCGAGACGCTTATATACGCTAGTGGCACTTAAGAGGTTAAAGTTGTATCGTAGTTTTAGCATCAAAGTGTAGTATTATTGAATTCAATACATTTTTATTGTACGAGGGGGCCGATGAAAATTATAATTAAATATAGGGGCGTGAATATTGAAACTTTGAGAAGCACTGGGTTAAAGTTCTGTTTTAAGAAATATTTATTGAAGTCTTCAGTTATAATTCCAAAAAGGAATTAGAATTTTCTCACCGCAAATAATACTGTAACAATTAACGAATGCATCGCTAATAAAATTTTTCAGCATTTTTTGGAACAATGTCCTGATATAGACTAAAGTAAAAAGATACTTTTCGTGATATGCAAGAAACAATCCCGAGTCTACTACAAATTCATTAATAGGTGTTCAAAATGTCCACGTCTTCCGTATCTATTAAATATTTTTAAGGCCGGAAAACGCTTTCAATCATCGTGTGTTAACCTTCTTTTCTTTGATCCTTCCTTCTTCCCCACGACCTTCCGCTTCAAGTATTCGATTAACAGATGCATTTAATTACGTCATCAAGTTCCACATCTCCCAGATTATGGAATTCAGGAATGAGATCAAGGTCTCAGGAGGTATCCGAAATCTCTTTTTGTGCAAATCCCTTTAGTCTTTCGAAAAGAGATCTTCCTTGATTTGTTGGACGCTGGAAACTTGTTTTTGGTATTTTATTATTCTCGTTCTTAATCAGTATGCATCGAAATGTCCAGCCAAGCATTAAAATAGAATTAGAAAGAAAAGGAAATATGAAGAAAATGATTCTGTTCATAGAAAGAGGGGCCCATTTTCAAAAGATAACTTTCGGATGGTTGAAACATTCACGGATGTGATGAATTTAAAAAAAAAATTGTAAAGTTTCTTTTCAAATTAGTATGAGTAGGATTTCAAAAGAGTTTTGATTTATGTAGTTTTTTTAGAATGTTTGACAGTTCTTTTTTTTATTGAAAGTGTCAAATAATTCAGATATAATTTACTCTGAAGAATGGAGATTATTGGAATTAAATTTTTTTTCATTGTATGAGAAAGAATAAATGACGGTTGTGTCTATTTTGAAAAATTTTATCTAATTTTATGAGTTAGTGTATCTTTTTTGAAAGGATTGAATTTAAATAGCATTATATTTTTTGTGCCTTTAGTTTGTCGCTTTGACACCTTCTTGATAGCATTTCGAAGTTTGAATCAAATTTGATTACTGTTTAAAATGTTTTAGATTCAAGTTAACTTTGAATTATGCTCTCGAAATATGTTATAGTTTGAAGTATCACATCATTTTTGCAATGAGGAAAACATATTACTTAACAAGTTTAAGTTTTATTGACTAAAATATTAGTAATAAAAATATTTTCTTCGGATATTAAAGCACTGTTATTTTGAATAAATCTCAATTGTGTATTATCTATTTAAAAATTATTATAAAAGCAAGAATTATATCATTGAAATTATGGTCTTTAAAAGATGCAAATCTCTTACTTTTCATCAGTAGTTGATTGATTATTTATTAACGTTGCAAACTGAATCTACATGAAGTTTTTGGCAACATTGATCTCAATTTTGAACCAAGTCAAGAAACGAGGATGAACTTGAACTGGCACTCCACTTTCCAAACTTGTTCACTACGCCAACGCGAGAACTTTGAGCCTCATTAGGTTGGATGTGCATCAGCCTCTCTATATTACGAGTATTCAATGAATTTTTTTGTACAATAAAAACTAACAAATTTAATCTTTCGTTTTTTAAGAGGAAAATAAACTTTGAATGTATTCCGATAAGGAATTAGTTTTTTTAAAAAATGCAAGTCTCGAAAAACGAGCACAAAATGTTTCATTATTATCTCGATTCACTTGCATTAATTGTGATCTTAATCATTTTTACAAAGCAGTTAACAAAAATCTATTGATGATAAATCTATAGATTAATGATTAATTATAGATTAATTTATAGATTAATAAATGTGTGTGTTATATATATATATCCCATTTTCCATAGCATTAAACTGTACTAAAAAATAAAATAACTGGATATCTTTGTATGTATAGTTACACGTAATTAGATTTGTGACAATAGTTAAATAGCAACCATTCCATTAACTACTACATACTATTAATTCCTCTATCTTTAGAAAAAATTAACTTTATACGCGCGAAAAGGCTAAATTTCTTTAAAAATAATCATTTGAAATTTCAAAGATTTTTAAATGCTGCTTAATCACTTTCAAATTTTGGTCTTCGAAAGATTGAGGGTGCGTCAAGTAGAACAAGTTTACTTCATTCTCTTAGAGGGCCATCGGATGGATGTAAATGAAGTTTTTACAAGCGGATAGAGCAAGGGTCGGGAAACCGCGACTCGTTGCATAGATGGTTGTGTGTGGCTCTTCTGACTTCTCCCTCTATATATCATCAGACAAAATAATTATATCTGTTAAAAATTATTGTTCATCTCTTTCTCAATTGTCTTCATTTTTATATAATGAAAAAATCTTTTTTTTTCAAATACATTTAAAAACTTCTGCCTGGCAGTTCAACATTAAATTTATTCCCTTTACTCAAAGTTTATACAGAATAAGTGAAAGTATTAGCATTAGTTATAAAACAGTAAAAATACAATTTATTGGTAAAAATGTCGTCATGGGAAGACTTCAAACTAATATTCAGCAACATTTACTAATAAGCACATAGGCATGGGCAATAGATACCATTCGGTTTTTAATGACATGCTTAAGAATTAAAAAAAGAGAGATTGTGGAAATGACTTTTATATGCAAGAACAACCATAGTCATTTTTGATTACTAGTGTAAATATGAAATTCAAGATTAAACACCTAAATTTTTTTTATTGGTGTGGTAGTTTTTTACACGAAGCTTAAGAGTTCATTTCCCAACATTATGATATTTTGGCAATAATTGCTCTTACATTAAGCTACAGAAATAGAAATATCTTCGATAGTTCTTAGGATTTGAAGGAAATGAAAATTTAACTTTGTATAAAATAAAACATTATAAAGGTATATTGATTGTGAAGCATGGCAATCGTGACCGCACCGAAGATTTCCCGCGCTCTTGCGAAAGCATATGCGTATAAATAGCTTTTTGATACCTTATAGTTACCGTGTTTTACTTATTACTTGGCTTTTCTCAATAAATATCAGCTGATATAAAGCAATAGAGTACTTAATGCCTCATGGTTTGGTCCAGTGACTTTAAAATCTGTTTGAATCTAAGCATTCGGTTACAAAACGCGCGATCTCTTTTAAGTCAACCACATGTCGTAATAACTCTCAACAAACATTTTCTAGCTCTTTCTAGGAGAAAAAGCAGAAACATTACTGTTCCTCAGCTCACTGTAGTTACAACAAATGGAGGTATTCGATAAATACAATCCAAATACGTATTCAATGTAAGGGCTTGTATGCAAAAAAGACGAATTATATAGATCCAATTGAATCGAATACCAAGATGTACCTGATTAAATTAGGCTAAAAACATGTCATCCGAACAAGAAAGAAATGATAAACTGTACGTTTTACAGATTAATCCTGGTTCATTTTAGAAAATGGTTTTCGTTTTTTTTCTGATCTGTAAGGAGCAAGGAACCAGTCACTATGAATTTACCAATATTGAACAGCATGTTTAGAGGGGAAATTATGGTGTGCCCTGGAATTTAATTCGGAGAAGCGCCTCATATTCCCATGAGCTCATTGTAGGTACTGTGGATACAAAGATATGAAGACTAAAAAATTTGATCAACATGTGAGATCCTATGCTGCTGCTATTTTCGATCATTTTATTCTGATGGAAGATAATACTCAGTCACATCGAGCTTTGCTTACTAAGCAATACCTCCCTGATCAAGGCATTAGGGGAAAACAGTGATCATCTCTTTTCCTTGATTTAACTGATTAGCCTCTGACATGTGACACATGACAACAGATAATTACGAAAAAGAAAAGTAGGATGTCAAACACGTAAGCTGCTACTGATAATAGGAGCTTTTAGTCCCCATTATGTTCAAATTTTCTCAGACATCTAATTTCAGAGATCCTTTTTTTTTCAGTAAAAAATGGAAATTAAAAATAAGTTTTTTATTTATTAAAATTTGTTTATCTAAGGTTAAAAAGTTAAATTTAAATGTAAAATGTTGCTATTGTTTTATTAAAAAATTGTTACTTTGGGGCTTTTTGCACGAACAATAAATATTCTGAATTTGGAGATAATAATTTTTTTCTTCTCTCATATGCCAAACTTCACATTTAGTACAGTAGAGTTACGGCATCAGTGAAATATTTGTAAAAAAATGACCGTACTTACATACCACCGCAACAATGCCAACGTTCAAGATGTTGCCGCCAAGTTACAACCCCGATTTCACATGTATCGCATGCGCTGAATTGGCAACCATGTGTTGCGTTTCATATAAAATCGCCAATATGGTTGCAATAATACGTAAATACCAAAATGATAAAAAAAATATCAATTCTTTTAAATTTAAAAAAAATTTAAATTTGAAGTGCAAATGGAAGATATTTTTTTATTTAAAAGTTATTTACCTTTTAACTAAGCTAGGGGGGGAGGGGCAAATTCCATTTGCCATAGCGATCGAAAGAGAAAAAAATATTCCACCCACCCTAATGTTCATGGATTGTAAATAAAACATTAACATTGAATTTATCGCTTGTATAGGAGTTGAATGTTTTACTCCGAAAGTATAGTCACAAGGATAAAAAAAAACATTAGATCACCATTGGCCCAAATACAACCTGTTATCCAGCTTTGCATTGACTTGTGGAATTCGCAAATATCTTCTTGCTGAATTGTTCGTCGTACTCGTTCGAACTGGCGAGTTAGATATGTGAGATCCAGGAATGGTCGTAGATGCCTACTCACAGAGCCCAAACATGTTTCATTGTGGTGAGATCAGTTGATCCACATCCAACCAGGAAAATGTTGGAGAAACGCGAAGACAAGCAGTAGAAAAATTATCCATAGGCTGCCATGTACTATCTTGTTGTAATGTAAGACCAGGGTCTATGAAAGAAAGGACTTCGGAACATATAATCTCTACGACGTACCACCATACTGTATGGTAGTTACGAATGCAAAACAAAGAGGTCCAGCTATCAAATGAAATTTCTCCCCATATCCTCTTTTGTTTATATGTTGAACGGCCGTCGAGTGAGTACTAGCCTCTGACCTGAAGTCCCCAAACACGTCATTGCAGGTCATGGGAACTCATTGCTTAAAACAATTAATTATTCTAAAATCTGAGATTTCAGATTGAATTCAGTGGGCATTACTGCAAACTCGCACGGTAGAGTGTAACGGTGAAAGGCAGTCAACGCAATTTCCTCCATGATCTTAGCCCTCGTTTGCTAAGTCATGTATCGAAGGTGGCAGTCATTTGTGTCTACGTTACGCGGTAAATTGTTCATAAAGACGCATCAGGGGCTTTGAGTGCTAATCAGTTTATCTTTCTGACTTTGTATTCTGTCGTTGCTCTCGATTGACAGTTACCTTCTATTCCTGTACGGCCGTGATTCATCTGTTTCCGCCAGAATAATCGAATGGTAGATTCGATTCGAAACCAAATGTCTTCCTACACTTCTTCTCTTAGTCCAATTGTATGTCCTGTCTCAAACGGTGATATTAACACCCTTTTATAAGCTTCACTTGCATAAACCGGAATTTGAACTCAATTTTTACTCTCTTTAAAATATCAGATTAATTCGAAATTTTGCTCACTTGTCCAAGACTGATGACAATAAAATAATTTAATAATTTTATTCTACTTTCCAGATCAGGATCATCAGAATTAATGATTTACCATTTTCAGATACCATTCCGCATCTGGCGACTAAATTCAGATCCCATTTCCAGATTTGGTGACTAAAAGATTAAGTTATACAACTTAGTTCGATTAACCATAAATGATATTTTTTAGTTTTTTTAAACTATAATTTATTTCATCATACTATTCTGGTATTAATCTGCGAGTTATTGGTACAGTCCATGGGGGTCAACCAAACCGAATTCGCAGGGAAACTATGCCTTAGGATTGGAATATTTTCGGTTTTGTACACTCCCTGGTTCTCCATTGCCATGTACTGGAGCTCCAACTCGTCAATCAGTGACCTTAAAAATGTTAATCATTTAAATCTTCTATCTCCAGGTATGTGTGTACAGCGAATTTCATCTCATTCCAATAAATCTTCCTTGGTATTTGATTTCTTTTTGTGTTTGGAAAGTATATTTTTAGAAGTAGCGTCGGTGAGAAAAAAAAGCTTCCAAAAACCTTTTTAGAAAGAGATATAAAAATGAATAATTAAAGTAAAAATATCCCCTTAAAATGGATGTTAATGCTAATTAAGTTTTTGTTTCTCTATTGTTGCAGAATAGGATTCAAACTTTGAAAATATTTCCTTATAAAATGACTTAACATATAAACTAAACGTTTCGCTAAGGAATGTAAAGAGTGTTTTTTTCCAGGTATAGAAGTTTAAGTTGGCATTACTTTCCAAGATGGCGACCGATTTAACAGCTGTTAAGTGATTTTTTCTCAGTTTGGTTTGGCAATTAATCAAAACGATCATCAAGCAAGACGTAGATTCGTCGAATGGGCCCAAAACGAGATTGCCGTTGTTCCCTATTTTCATAAGCGAATTTTGTTTAGCGATGAAGCGCACTTCTGGTTAAATGGCTACGTCAACAAACAAAACTGCCGCATTTGGAGTGAAGCTAATCCACAAGTGTATGTCGAAACACCGTTACATCCAGAAAAACTGACTGTTTGGTGCGCTTTATGGGCTGGTGGAATCCTTCTTCAAAAACGATGAAGGCCACAATGTTACAGTCAATGGTGATCGGTACAGAGCCATGGTTAGTAACTTTTTAATTCCTGAATTGAGCAATCATGATGTCCAGGAGCTGCGGTTCCAACAAGACGGTGCAACATGTCACACAGCTCGTGCCACAATCGATTTATTGAAAGACACGTTTGGTGACCGCCTAATTTCACGTTTTGGACCTGTGAATTGGCCTCCAAGATCTTGTGATTTAACACCGCTAGACTATTTTCTGTGGGGCTATGTAAAGTCATTGGTCTATGCGTATAAGCCACAAACTCTTGACCATTTGGAAGTCAAGATTCGCCGTGTTATTGCCGATATACGGCCACAAATGTTGGAAAAAGTCATCGAAAATTGGACGTCCAGATTGGACTACATCCGAGCCAGCCATGGCAGTCATATACCAGAAATCATATTTAAAATGTAATGCCACAAGATGATCTTTCGAATAAAAAAAAAATTCACGTCAATCGAATAATACATCGTTGTTTTATTGCAATATAAATTTCTATACCTCTAAAAAACACCCTTTATTACCTTTAGTTATACGATCTGCTAAAAAGTTATATATATATATATATATATATATATATATATATATATATATTATGTCAAATTATAGGATACATGTAAAATATATATTAAAGTGTAGAGGTCACAATTACTACCATATGTATTAGAAAAAGGATTGAAATTGAAATGCAAAATATACTAATTATATACGTCAGTTAAATAGGAATAAAATATAAAAATTAGGGCATGTATTTATTTGATTTATTTATTGCTTTTATTAATGAGTTAGTATTTAGTGTTTTCATTAGTTTTTAAAAAATGTTTTATAGCATTAGTACTAATACTTAAATTAGTTACATAACAGCATATCCAATTGTCTATTTTTGTCTAATGGTTAATCGAGCACACAAATATTAAGAAAAAGGTTTCAGTTTGTAAAATGTTATTTGCATTTCAAAATCTTTTACAAATAATCCCCTCTAAAATTTTTAGATCAAAATGTAGATTTGGTTTCCTATCAAATCCTTTCCATATTTTGGATTCGATTTTCCCCATAAGATCCCTTCCATTTTTACTTCTTTTTTGAAGATATATCTGCCCACTCTCTCTTACATTTTACATTCATAAAATTTCATATTCAGGAACGCATTTATCTGTTGTGGAAATGTATAACTTCTATACATAAATTCGGAAACACAGATATTGCTTCTTTATCTCATACTCTTTCATACTTTGTATTTCCTACATATCAGCGATTTGATCTCCTCAGGAACTAGCTGGATATATATATATATCCAATCCAAAAATATTTTTCAATTTTATGTTGAGTAAATTTGATCTTGGTTATCTTTCTGTTAAAAAAAGGACAGCAACTAATACAACAAAATTCGTTCACATAGTTGTACATGCAGAAAAGGCTATAGTTAATATCAAGGACTATTTCCTTGTTGGCAATACATTTAAGTTTAACAACTTAGAATAAGTTATTACTCCATCACGTAGATTAAATATAAGTAACAAAATAAGTTGTTTTGTTATTTAATATAGAAATGAAAACAAAATAAGATGCTTTTGCTCTAGTTAAAATTGTTCTAGATTGCTAGTGACGAACGTTTCAAAATTTTGAGCAATTTCAAGCAACGAGGATACTTGAGCTAGTACACACGGCTCCTAATTTTCCCAACGCACCACGTGATAACTTTGAAGCATATTTCAATATAAGTTCAATTATCTTAAGAAAATCATTTCTAGGTCTTTCAACAATTTTCGGTCAAAGTTTCTACCCATATGAGGGGTGAAGGTAGTTGCAAATTTCAGGTAGTTAACATCTTAAAAGCGTCTCATCGACTCCGGGTGTTGGAGGGTTAGAGTAAAGATTACCATTGTTCAATTAACACAATTTTATTTACTATATCACTTAATAGCCTTACTCAACTTAAATGAGAATGCACTTAAATTGATGAACCCGAGGAGTAATCAACCTTAATAAATTAATTATAATAGGAATATATATATATATATATAAGAGCTCTGATCTAAACTTCTGAGCGCTCTTACTTCAATACTTGGATAATATTCCACTTGAATTAACTATACGATCACCAGTCGCTAACGCTATGCCTTCTTCTATCTCAACTTTCAACCATCATCTCACCTATTTTACGTCTAACACTTAAATAGAAGTTCTAAATTACATAAAACCAAGTCTTCTTCACAGAAAGCGGTTTTCAACTGAAACCTCAGTTAAAAAAGATTATTTTAACAAAGAGGATTAATAGAAACATGCGTAGACCCGTTACAACTTGCATTTGCATTAAGAACGACTCAAAAAGCAATTGCACATCGTTTAAAATGATTCAAAAGTAAGAGAATTGAGTTGAAGACGATAAACATTAAATGCCAATTTAGTTCATATGAAATGCTGTTTGATAGGCATGAACAAAAAAGTATATTGTTTTTTTGTTTTATACCGATACCCAAGGAGAATAATACGATACCACACGATAACCCAAAGGAGAAGAAATCGTGGATTTTATTTGGTCATGCATCAAAAGCCAAATATTCATGGGAAAAAAACCCATGTTGTGTATTTTATGAGACTAAATTGGTGTCACAAATTATGGATTGCACAAAATTTGATGCTTTTATACTTTTGGGCTCTCTACTGAACACAATTGAGGAGGCCGAGTCGAACTCTCAAGGAAAAATGCATTCCCTCCTACCCCAGACACGACAAAATTATTACCCTACATAGTAAGGCTTCTTCCCATATTATGGCACCGGTCAACAACTACTTATAAACACTCATTTAGAATGTTCTCGCTCATCCACCGTATTCATCAGACATTGGCCCTTGCGATTATCACTTGTTGCGATCGCTGCCCCATGTCTGATCTTAGCAGTACTTCACATTATATAAAGATATAAAAAATTGTGTAGATTCGTGGATGACCTCAAATGAAGAAGCATTCTTTCTACGTGGTATTCGTATGCTACCATAAATATGAGGAAAAGTAGTAGCTTACAAAGAAGAATACTTTGAAAAAAAAAACTAATGTACCATTCTTTCACAATAAATGCCCAATTTTCGATAAAGAACGGTAAAAACTTATTTGTACTCCTTAAAATACCAATTTTACTTCGAACATTGTTCGTTTCTTCAAGTGCTTTGAAACAAATTTAAATTTTACAATTGCTGTTTTAGAATTCAAAGTAATAAATACAAAGAATCTTTAGTTTAAGTAGTTGTAGACAGTTCATCAATTCAGCCAAGTTGGAGAAAGATCAAATAGATTCGTTTGGTTTAATATGTTAATGAAATGTATTCCTATTTTCAACTAGTATTTGTTAACTTCTCTTGCTTGTTTGTTTTTGTATTATACTATTTGTGAATTTTTTTGGAAGTTGTTTTGTTTGAAGTGCTTAAAAGTGGAGGATTGTCTTTTCCATTGAGATTCTAATGAAATTACAGTATTTAGTCTGTAAGACATTGTAATATTTACATTGTAAAATGCTGTGAGATTTATATATATCCTTTGCAAATTATTCTCTGAATTTTTTTTAACTATCTTATTCAGTAATCCTTTTGTTTAGGGACATGAGCTTTTCCTATTGTTAGACCGGGATCATTTTAAATTGAAATTAGTAGTTCTGTGTTCACACACAATCATTATTGTTTCAAATTTTTTCATTTATCTGTTATATTTTTATCTGACCTGGTGAGAGAACACTCCCACCAAAATCTGTTATGTTTTATTTTTAATATTACACTTTTATATTTAATTTGAAATTTCACCCGTTAATATTGAAATTGTGTTTTTATCAATATTCTTAGCTATATTTTATTATCCTTTAATATTTTAACGAATGTTGGAGCAGTTTACCCAAAATTGGCTATTGCACCATAAACTTACACATTCACTCGATATAATTTAGTGAAAAAAGTTTTTTAAGGTAATTATCATAATCTATTATTTATTCATTGTTTATCTATTTCAAATACCGTGTTTTTTTTAAAGTGCTGGGTAAATTTTATAAAATGTCTTGTAAAATGAGTAGCCACGAAATTAGGGATGATGAAGTGGGATGAAAAATTGTTGGTAAATTGGAGGCAGGTCAATCACACAAGTGCAAATGGTATAGATCTCAATGTAACGTCCAATGCCGTCTGTAATTTGTGGAAATACATTCAAACGCTCAATTCATACAGAGTAAACTATTACAAGATCAACCAAAATTCATAACGACAAAGGAGGATCATTATTTGGTTCTTTCAGTGTGGTGATACAGAACTGCTACAGCTTCATGACTTTTACGTACGCTGTGGGTAGCCTAGTGATTAGAGCATCGGATTCCAGACCGGAAGGCCTGGGTTCGATGCCCAATGCCACCCAATACCCTCCGAGTACACACTGAGTATGTGCTCGTTAAATCAGTGGGTCAGAAGTCATGTGGGCTGAGTCACGAGTGCAGGGATTGGAGAATATTTTCCTCCCTTCAGTTCCATGTTGAAATTGTGGAGGTGGAGATAGGTAGTGTCGCCATCTATCGTCCCTTCGGGGAATTTAGCCAAGCTAAATCGTACTGTCACCTGTATGGTGCTCAAGGCCAACGACGGGCGTACTTCTAGCCCCCTTGCCACGATGAATTTCGTGGGCCTCGATCTGACTACGTCAGACAGGTGACATTAGAAACAACAACAACGTACGCTGTATGCTGGTACTGGAGCCTAAGTTTCATGGTCTACAGTTGCTCGAAGGCTTCATGATAGAGGCCTATGTTCCAGAAGACCATCGCTTGCGTCCATTTCACTGAAGCACACAAGAGAGCATGTTTTGTTTGGTATAAACAATATGCACTAGAATTCAATGGAGCCCCATGCATTTTACAGACTAGTGCCTGGACAATAAGTTTCGGCACACGAGAGAGAGCATGGGATACGATACGATCCCTTCTTCATCTAGGAAAAGAGTCTGTGGTTGTAATGGTTAGGAAAGACATACGCACACACACACTCTCTCTCTAACGAAAAAAGCATATATTCGTCCTTTGGTCATATTACACCCTGGTATAAACATTGTCATTTTCAGCATCGATATTCAAACCCGAAATCTTCAGAATCTATATGCTTTTGCACATATGTAGATTGATACACCCCAAATGAATTTCTTACTTTTATTATCATCGCACTTCAAAGCTGCTGTTGGAGATGGAGCTCGTAAATTTGGTCTTCAATCAAATGATGAGGGTGACACCAGAGTTGACACTTCACTTTCCAAGCTTCCACATATAAAGCTTCCTTAATATAAAGACAGAACTCAACCATATTTAACGCACATCACCTTCTCTACACGGTGGGTCTTCAGTGTCATCAACATCAGCCTCGAGTTAGCTATCATGAACAGTGGCCACTCAAAAAAAAAAAAAAATGTTAGGTTTCTTGTTTCATTCTATGCCTAAAGGTTTTTAACCGCTACTTTTTAATTCTTAAGTTAGAAGTCTGTATCTTAGATAACTTTGCAAGTTTTCTTTGAATGTTAGATAATAAATATTTATTATGACAATAGTGAATATACTATAAATCCCAAAGAACTATTCTTGAAAATTTTTAGAAACTGTAGTAAGAAAATAAAACATCCTTTTAGTAACTTCTCCATTTCTATCTGGACAAAACTGATATTAATTACAAAATAAAAATAAGTACAATTAAGAAAGTTACAAATTAGTACACGACCCCTAAACAGTGTAAAATCAAGAACTACAATTTTTTGGACTAATGCTTCAACTATTGGAAATAATTGGATGAAACTGCTGTTTCCAGACACGAGTATTTAAGACACTCATTTATCACAAGGAAATGCATTTTTCAAGCCATAACTCAAATGTGTTTGCGCAGAATTTTATGGAGCTTGAAATATGTGGGCTGAAATATAAATTATACACAAAAAAACAAACAAGCAGTATATCTATATGATAATTTTTTTTCAGAAGTTAATTAACATTCTTTAAATGAATGAGTAATAAAGAAATATAAAAATGTAACAGAGTAATATCAGTATTGTCTGGTTACGGTGAGAGTTATGAAAATTATTAAGAGTGTCCTATTTCTTATGACTCTGCATGTATAGCGTCATAACTTTCAACTTTTCAACGTTTGTTCAATGACTTAATTAAGAGCTGATAATACTTTTTATCTAGCTACAAGACTTAAGCCACTGTGTAGAGGGGCTGATGCACACTCAAAACTCAAAGTCTTCAGGTTGGCGTGCTGGAGAAGTTTGCAGAATGGGGTTCTTAAGACCGTATACCACGTACACGCATTTGGAACAATTTCCCTTGATAGCAACTAATTCCGAACAATTTCTTTCAAGTTGCCATAGCAACGGCGCCTCCCAGTGAGCTGAAAAAATTGTAATAAATAAAAGTTTCTCAAAATTCCAGCCAATGGGGTTCTTCGGCTTCTTATGTCATAAACAAGATGGCAGCTTTGGCTTCGTCAAACACATCAGATATGGCGAATGATATTTTAATGGTGTATAATATTTTAAAGACGCATACTATTTTAAACTGAATGGTATTCCATTTCTGTTTATGCCCATCAACAAAAGCGCGAGCGAAATAAAAGAAAAAAATATTGGATGTTCGTTTTCAGAAGCAAAAAAATCGGCGAGTAATTTTTCAATGTAGAGATAGAGCGCGGCTGACGTCAGAGCATGTAGTTTTGCTTACGGCAACCCTTCAGCCTCAGATGCGTGAAAAATTGTCCTAAATGGTTGCTCCAAGTATGCGTGTGTGATAGGACCTTTAGATGTCGTCCTCTTCACTTGATCATGATTTAAAATTATGAAGTCCGTTGCCAATAGGCATCGTGTGGCTTCAAGGTGTGACCTTAATACTCAAGCAATCAATTTGAAACTTTTTGCCTTTTTCGTTTGGGACTAATTTTGGTACTTATGTATTAACCTCATATCAACGATACATCGCCAAAAGTTAACAACATGCCAAAGATTAATCCCTTAAAATTATATTAGTTACGGCAACCTATTTGGTATCATTCTAAGGAAAATTGTTTAAATGTGTTTAAATTAGCCAAATGTCACCAATGGTATGGGCTAATAAGTATATGATTTGGTTTGGTTCTACAGGATGTGCCAGGATTATTAGGACAAACATTAAAGGGAGGTAGGGGGCATCACAATGATTCAGACTTGCATAGCAACTCATGGTCTGAAACATCGTGGGAAAGTAGATTGACAAGTACAAGACATAAATAGACACATGGCTGAAATGACATAAATAGACACATGTGTGGTATATAAGATGTGAAAATATCACAAAAGATGTTCAAAGCGTAGATGTAAAGACGAAATATATAAAACGTACGATGGGAAATGCGTTTCTTGACGAAATTGGTCGAGATACCATCTTGCAAAACGCCCACGTGCAGGAAGATCTGTAGAGAGATCATTTACAGTACTCTTTGAAGATGATATGGGTGTAAGTCCTCACGTTGCAAAACACGATGATTTCTACTTTGAGATCCCTTTACTGCATCACAGACGGCTCGTACACTGGAACTCAGATTCCTTTGAACGGTATCTAACACATTTTGTTCCATGCTGGAAGTTCAAGTCACTCTTGACCCACCCTCATTAGGCTAATTATCTCATTATGATCTATATTCACACAAATTTTGATGCAAATCACTAAAAATTTGGTGGTTCGATACATTTCTCTATAAGTACCTATCGTGGTATCACACCTTTCAACTGCTTGTGCATTTCCTTCTTCCAATCCGTAGATCAGGTGCATATCTGCAAGTTCATAAAACGTTACATAGTCCTCTGCAGGGGATATCAGCTCAAATAACTGTGGTAAAGCAGGTATATTTTCTCCAATGCTCTTGTGAACACTACCACCTAGCACCGAATGAAGACATTTCTGACCATGCACATCTGATTCCTTGTGATATTCCCTACCTTTTCATAAAATTTGTCTCAATAATCCTGGGACACCCTGTTGAAGGAAACAAATTGACTTAGACATTTAATTATAATTAGTTAAAAATGACAATAAAAAATATTAAATAAACTAAACTACGGTTCTTTTCTTTTTCATTGAATGTTTTCAGAAAAATTGTCATACTTGTACTTGAGAATAAATTTCCTCTCTCTAATTTCTGTTGATTACAAATATCAAATATATTTGTGTTTTTTTCCCTTTCCCATTTATTGTTTGGAGAAAGTAATCGGAAATAAAACGAAAATGTGCACTCATATACTTGAATACACGGAACTCAATGCAAAAATGAAAGTTCTTTTGTTTTCAAGTGCGCAGATGAATAAGTTTTAAGCACCTGAATGCAAATACTTCTAATAATTTAATCATATAATCAAACACCGAACCAATCAAATTAAATGAATTTACTTTAATCTTAAGTCCAAAATTGATATTTATTTTAATTATCTTGGTAAACAGCGAAGTAATCCCTAAGAATGTTATTTTTAAAAGTTTTTTAGACTTATTTTGACAGGAAAAGCGATTAGTTAGAGCTATCAAAAAATGATAATCAGTCAAAGAGAAGTCCTTTTATAATACTTTTTTTCCCTTAATAAATTAAAAGAATTATTTTTAATTAATTATTATTTATGCAGTTTATAAGAACTTCCCCTATTATTCTAAGTTGCTTTCAATTTTCTGAAAGATATGTCAGTTTGAGTGCCATTCATAAAATAAACAAAACTGAAATAGCACAGCGTTCTTTTCAGAAGAGAGAATAGCACACTTTATTAGGGAGACTAATTAAAAGCCGTGTTAATAGATGAGAGGATCAAAAGAAAGAGGCGTTGCAAATTATGGTTATAGCTTGTTAATATCGATCTCCGGAAATAATTTTGTTAGGAATATCGAAATACTTTTTTATATCCTACAGACGTGTTTAGTATTTCATTGTATTTTAATACTCTGCAATAATAACCATTTAAGAATATATTATCAACAAATTTTTGTTAATTTGTTAATTAAAGTGAATAATTTAAGCATTTTGTACGTCGCCACAATGTATAACACTGAGGTTTTATTTTTAACTTTTATCATTCTTCGACGCTTTCTTTTATTTTATTTTAGCCAAAATGGTCTCCTTTTTAAAGTCTAGCAACTGAATTATTTTATTTAAGATGCAATTTAAAATTGCGTCTTAAACGTAATTCTGAAGTTATATTAAATGTACAAGTATATGTAAAAGTCATTCAGGGGCAAAGGATGTTTTGAGAGAAAATTTCATTATTAAATGTTTTGACTTCTAACAATTGTTATTAAAAACAAATGAGATACAATTTTTTATTAACTGCTTATTAATGTCGGGGATTTTGACGCAATATACGAGTTATGTTAGAAACTGATCTCGTCACCTTGAACCACCGTCATGTGACGAAGATGACATATGTTCTGATCCTCTACTCTCATAAGTTCCACGGAGGGGGGGGTGACCTAGTGGTCAAGGTTACGGACTCGTAGACGTGTGGAAGTTAGGAGAGGGAGGAGTCTGCTCAGGTATCGTCGTCGTCACTTGACCATGATTCAAAATTGAGAGGTCCAACGCTAATAACCCTCATGCAGCTATATATTGCAGCGTTTATATAACTCTCACTCACTTCTAACTTCCACACTACGCAGACATGCAGACTTTTAGCCTACGCAAATTTAATGTTCCTGCGTCGTCCTTTATTCCCTTCCTGGAGATAAAAAGTTACGCGATTCGCTCCGGACTGTCACCGTTTCTCACATAGACACATGCACGCGGTGTATTGGAGGGAAAAGAATAAACAAATAAGTAAATTTTATTTGAAATAAGTAAATCCTTTGCAAAGACTCTCTGTCAAGGTAATTTTATTCCATTCTAAAGCTTAAGGACTAATTTTGCTGATAGCAGTACGAAGAAAAGACTGGTATTTCGGAAAGACGCATATATACGTCCGGAACATTTGATGCATAAGTTGAGCTATACGTATGTATAAGCCGGCGGCAGTTAAGGAGTTCGACAGAATTCGACTCCCCGACTTGTCAGAAACAACGTTGGTCATGAGTTCGCTTCCCTGATCACTTTGTTACCGTGGCCACAAATAATAAATTCAATACTTAAATGATTGTTTTATTTATGTTCCACTTCAAAGTAATGCAAGAAATATTAGCAATGAGCCTCGTAATTATTAATGATGCAATAGTGAATTCAATCTAACGCCTTATTTTCAGTAATATTGAAAATAATGCTTTGATTAGGGTAACACTCCAAATAAATGGAAGTTTTAATTTCAAAGGTTGTTGAGCTAGAATGCTTCCATAATTATAGGTACAAATATTCATAAGTAAAATCCATTTATTTTATAAGAAGTATCACTTAACATTTTCTCGTGACTAACATGTATTGTATATTATTGATAATCAGTCTCCGAGACAAATTTGATGACTAAAGGCGTTGAGCTCATAACACTTTAGAACTTCAGAATTTCAAAATTAGAGATATTATAATCCCTTGCAATTATAATCAAGTAGACGCATAAAGTTGGGAGGCGGGTTAATGATCTTCGACTGTGAAATGAAATTACATGCCTCGATAAATTTCCTTTGTAGAGGAAAAATTGGATCCGTAAAACACGCCTGAAGAGTTTCTAATTTTTTTTAAACACGAATCGCAACTTTTATCTCTTTCTCCCCCAATCTGCAAAACCCTTTTATAAAAGTTTTCTTCCTTTACTCAGGAGTCTTTGAAGAGAATTACAATCGAAACATTTTAGCACTTGAAGGGGAGTCTCCAGTGACACCTGGACATTTTACACCGTTGACAGACCGGTGCATTTCACAGGACACTGACAAGACGAACGGAATCAAAAGGCGCACAGAGACGATACTCTTCCTCTAGTTTTCTACCTATTCCTCTATTTCTTTTCAGAGACTTTATCGATTATCTTGAGTCCTAACTAAGAATCTCTGAAGCAGCGATGCATTAAAAAGTTTTGGCGCCAGATCGAATAAATTACGCCGGACGAAATTAAAAGCAGGAAGGATGTGATCAATTTTAAAAATATATCACATCTGACCATCAATAAATATCGTGACACTACTTCAGTAGCTGAAGAACAGCGCAATATATCATAAATGCCATTTTTAATGCTTTTCTTAAATCTATGAAGTGAGTCTGAACCTTATTACGCCAATTAATGCGGTAAATTGGGTTGAGAGATAGAAAATAAAGACTAATAATCGAGGCCAAAATACTGATGGCCTAAAAAATAGCTTATAATTAATATAGGAGATAGTTTTTACTCATCTTCTTTTACTGGGACCATCTCGTTTCTTATTTAACCGGTTCTAGAGTCACGAATTTATTTTGAGTATCCTATTTCTAAAAAAGCCCACAGACACGATTTTAGCGTTTGACAAAAAAAAGAGATACATTTTTCAAAAATGTTAGATTTAAACCCCTTTTTTTTTTTTTTGAATCCGAAGTTAATTTTATTATTTATTACGCAAGAAATAGTTAATTGAATTGAGAAATAAAGAAAAACAATTAGTAATAGTAAGGGCTATATAATACTCGCGATCTCAAAAGTTATGTGACGTGATTTGATTGATTGATTTTCTTATTAACGTTACAATCAAAATCTAAGAGAAGGATATTAGCGACAAACTCATAATCTTAACAACATAACTTCCGCAAGCGTATATATCCATCTCGCTCATCTGCTTCGTTTAATTGCCCTCAGGCGTATATATATATATATTTATATATATGTATAAATATATATATATACTTATATGTATATATATATATATATATATATATATATATATATATATATATATATATATATATATATATATATATATATATATATATATATATATGTCTTTTCGATATACGATTCTTTCCTTTGCGCTACTATCAGTAAAACTATTCCGAAGGTTTTGGAATGCAATATAATGAACTTGACACTATTTGCGAAGGGTTTGCTTATTTTATAGAAAATTTGTTTATTTTTGTGGCTTTTATCTCCCCCCTTCCCTCAATACACCACACACGCGCCCTTTTGGGGAAAACAAAGGCGCTGACGAGTGAATCGCGTAAATTTTAACATACAATTAAGGGGTTAAGCCACAGTTAAGTAAAGAGAGCGTTACTTGAGCTGTTGAGCCACTGTTCAAATGTCCACACTATTATAACTAAAGGACTTTGACACTTTATAAAACATGCCCAGTACATGGAATATAAAATAACTTATAATCAAGACAAGGTTAGTAACTAACAAAGGAAACTCCTTTAAATGGACCTTAACAGGCTTTGAAACACTTGAGAAAAGGACATAAAAAAAGCCTCGAAATATCTTTAAATTAAAATTATACTCAAGAATTTCATAAATAAATGATAAAAAAATTCAGAATTTTAACCAGATTTTATCACATACTTACAGAAGCTTAGAAACCTATCTAAGCTGATACAATCTCTCATAAAATTAGAGAATGCGAGATGTACATTATAAAGTTATAATTTTACAACCAATTAATAGTTCTGCATTTTAAAGAAGCATATTATTTTTGGGATTTTCAAGTAGATACAGTTACTAAGAAGGATCATTAAATTGTAAATTTTAATATTCACTTATGCAATCCCGGTGATGCAAGGAGTTCTAAGCGAGAGTTTTTAGGGGGGTACCTTATAGTTTTAAACCAAGATCAAGTGAAGAGGACGGTATCTCTCTGTACCATAAATTGAAATCAAGAAGCCAGTGAAAATTGTGGTGCAATAATGGTTATTGCTGTACGTCAAATACGATTTACATCAGAAACTATCTCGTATATCAACGAGCAGAATGGGAAAAAGAAGTGCGTTTATCTCGTTGGAACATCGTACAAAATTTTGAATCATGACCAATATCCTTATTTTACCATAGATCAGGAATTGAAGAAAAATTTCATGGCCGTGAAGTTGTCGTGGGGTCATGGTCATGAACAGGGGGTCGATGTTGTCAAATTGCAGATTTCAAACATAAGGCCACTAAAGACACACCACGTAGAGGGTATAATGCATGTTAAACATGTCAAGGCTCAAAACCCAATAGTTGACGTGGTTAGGAAGTTAGGAGAGTGGGTGCCAGCTCAAGTGTCTTTCTTGTCACTTGACATGATTCAAATTTACGAGGTCCTTCACCAATAACCCTCGTCTTGTTTTATAGTGTGACGTAAAAATAATCTCGCTCACGCCTGAATAATTCAGAATCTTACCTAATTACTCTCCTAACTATTGTAATCGTATTATATATATATATATATATATATATATATATATACATTGTTTTTTAATGCAGGGTTAATATATTTCATGGGTACAATTATTCGAGATAAAAAAGGGATAAATGAAGCTCTAGAAAGCTTTTGAAGATTAGACAGTCATTACGACTTATTGACGTCTCAATTAGGTGAGAAACGAATTAGTGGATGTTTGGGATGCTGTTTGCTTATGCACTGTTTTCTTCCTTATGCGATCTTCTTATGCATGAAGTTCTTTTTTTCTGTTTATGGATTTATCTCTGAATACTAGAAAGTTTTTAAATTAATATCACTTTTTCAAAGAAAGGGCATTAGAAATTTAATTTTCACTGTAAGAATAATGTATAAATGATGATAAAGAGACGTAATTTTTTTTTGTACAAAATCACATATAATAGAAGTTGCACTAACATTTCCCTAATCAGCTGTTGATATACATAAATATAGTTCGAGTAAAGTTGAGAAATAACAATAAAAAACGATTTATACGCTTGAATTCAATATATATATATATATATATATATATATATATATATATATATATATATATATTATATATTTATTGCTTTTTTATTTCAAACGTGCAATTTGTCTTGATTAATCTGATTCTGTGCACAACCTGTATCAAAACAATAAGTTTTTCAAATCATGCACATTCTGTATGAGTAGTATATAGCTGTATGTCTTGTATCCTGTATCAAAATAATAAGGTTTGAAAGTAATGAATATTCTAAACGAGTAGCACATATCTGTACGTCTTGTATCCTATATCAAAATAAGTCTTGCAATTCATGTATATTCACTATGAGTAGCATATATCTTGCATGTATTGTATTCTGTTTAAATAAGTTTTAAAATACATGCCTATTCTATATGAGCAATATATATAAAAATAAGTTTGTCCTGTATCAAAATAAGTTCTGTAATCCATGCATATTATATATGAGTAGTATATATCTGTATGTCTTGTATACTGTACGAATTTAAGTTTTACAGTTCAAGCATATTCTATACGAGTTGCAAAAGTCAGTATATTTTGTTTACTTGCATTCGAACAATGGGTTTGAAACGTAAAAAAAACCTAAAAAAAATTATATTATTAATTAAATTTGAAAAAACATTTACTTGACGATAAGTGAAACAAAAGTTTAAGCGGCACGTCAAATCCAATTATTAAAATAGGACCATAGTTTCCTAAAATTAGTTTTTGCTAAAAAAAGATTTCTTTTTTTCCTGCAAAAAGATTGCTCTCTGAAAAAAAAAGTACTTCCTAATTTTGAAATCATTCTTTTTTTTTTTGAGAAATTATTTTTCTTTCATAGTTAGAGACAGATAAGCAAAAGAAAAAAAATAGCTCTAATCAATTAAGTATGCATTGGAGAAATGATAGATGATCAATATGAAAAATCAAACATTTTAAAACCTAATCATAAAATTTATGAGTGGAAACTAATCTACGATTCATTTCAGATTCCAAGAGCTCAAATTCTGTTTTCATCTCCACCTTCCTGATAAAAACACGAAAAATACTTTTGAGTGTATGAAATCTTTCAAGTTAATAAAATGTCATTTATGAGTGCCATCACATCGTGTAACTATAGTAGCCAGGGAAGTAATTTATATCCGTCCAGAGACTGGGTTGAAGATGATGCCGCTTCTAGTCGAAAAGATTTAAATAAGTAGTTTTATTTTTAATGCTTTTTTAAAGAAATGAGTAAATGTTGTAATTTATTCAAATGTCAGAATTTTGCTCTCAAATGTCGAAACAAATGTGACGAGAAATTAATTATTCAACAATATTATTTCATTGAATACGGTTCTGCTTATTTTCGTGCGAACATTTCATAATTTATTTGTAATCAATTTTGCATTAACAAAAGGATGGTATGATTCATAATCGGGAAAATAGCTATTTTGTCAAAGGTGTAGTAAAATTTCAAAATATATGTACTGCTATGAAGTTAAAGTTTCATAAGTTAAAAAAAACCCATACATTTATTATCGTAATTTAGAATATGACATATCCATTTGGTTTGATCGATGAAGTTGCCGAAGTATTTACGCAATGCAAAATGAGAAAATAACTTTCTAAAAATAAATAAATAAATAGTTAAAAAAACTCAATATAATTACTTATTTTATAAGTTTTATCTATTATATAAACCAATACTGAATGAGTAACAAACTTTCTATAAACAAAAGAACTTAACACTTATAAAAAAAGTAAAGCTTTTTAAAATATAAAACTCACAACTAAGTTATTCTAAAATTCTATAGTTTCACACAAATCTCAAAACCTTTTTATGGCAAAACCAAAAAATTGAATTACTTATTAACGCTTATATTGCTGTCTTTTTCAATCTTTTTTGTATTAATATGGAATAAGAATTAAATTTCACTTGATGTATGAGTTTGGTTCAATGTATTACAGATTTATAAATATACTTCTTTCATTTTTTAAAAGTTTACTCTTACTTTTACAATAAATTTGTATTTGAATGGCTTTAAAATGCCTCAGAAAGGCTTTAAGGACCCCCTCCCATTAGTTTTGGAACTTTCTATATTATTTTTAATTTTAGGAGATAATTAACTTTGTATTGTTTTATTTAAATTCTATTTAATGTTTTCATTTAAATAAAATTTATCACTTTACTAAAAGGTACCCCACAGTTTCCCTACTTAATCTGGAGAATTTTTTACTATCCTCTCTGTGTCATTTAGTGACTTTTTTACGTCTTTTGAAACGCACTTTTCTGAATTTTTTATGCATATTAATTAATTATTAAGATGATTAAGAAAAATGACAATTATGGTTAAAATGTCATTTTGTTACTCGACAACGCGTGCGATTCAAATTGTCGAGATACCTCTTCCTCATATTGGTTGAGGTAGAGATATCACTAATCGTTTAGGTTCCCGGGGGAATCCGAACGCAGTTGTAATTGAGAAACCATTAAATCTTACTCGAAAGGATACCAAATACTATTTACAATAAATAATTAATTTAAGAGTTAGAACTCCACAAGTACATGATATGTAGACAAGACAACATGAATAATAAGAAATAACGGGTACTTATCTCAAATGGGATGTAGCTTCTGCACTCGCAAAAGAGAAATATCGTAATAATTTCTAGTAACTAACTAAACGACTAAAATTCCTGACTATAATTCAGAAATAAGCGACTATAATTTAAACTACTCTATCATGGCAATAGTGTGTACTGAATACCTTATCTCTATCCCACTGACTATTTAATAGCAATTTGCAGCTTTGAGTTGTTCTAGCTCAAAGTGCCAATTTGGCTAGATAAAAAAACCAAGTCAGAGAGGATAGACTTCTCACGGCCAGCTTATTGTTGCAACGTTTACAAGGAACATTGCCAATAGTATTTTACGAAATTTAAAATATAACACTTCAACACCATGATCACATGTATGTGTGTGATCCCAGGGCCCACGGTATCACATGCATGATCTTTTTCTGAGATCCCATGAGCTCAGACTCCTGGTATGATCTGAATTTGAAACATATGGAATTTGGAATGATTATAAACTGTAAATTTTTTTTCGGCGTATTTTATTACAGTAATGATTTTATATGAATTTTTTAATGGAGTTAGGTTTAACAGAAATAATTGGTTGGTCCTGAACGGGTTAATTAAACTAAATCAAATTAAAAATACCCTATTAAATTGAAAATAAAATTATTTGTAGTCCGTCGTCTTACGATCGATGCCATATCTTTAATTCATTAAGCTAGGTGATATGTGCAAATCCTTTTTTTAGAAACTTTTTAGTTCTTTTAAATAATGGGAATTAAAATTGTCTCCGAGAGTTTTCTTGATTGATTTTTATTCAGAAAGCATCATTTTGGAGATACTTCTTTACGTTATTCGGAGCATAATGACCAATTATTTAGTTAGAATCACTCGTCATTTGAGGATAATGATTATTTCTCCGAGGGAAAAATGGGGAAAAAAAGTAATCTTCACTTATTTTTACTGTAGCTGGAAAAACGTTTTGAATATTTAAAACAAATTTTGCTAAGGAGGATTAAACTGCTCGTACGAATTTTTCAATTTAAAAATGTTCTGAAGGATTGAATTTTAAATAACCGATGTAAGCTTTAACTGAAATATTTAGAAGGAGTTTCCTAAAGCTCTAATTAATCGTGTCTTTAAATTCCTTTTTATGTTTTATATGAATATATTAAAACTTTTAATGAAAAATATTGATCTCATTGAATGTGTATTGCGTCAGTTTTAAAGTATGTAATCCAAAAGCATTGTAGTTTCTGTATATTTTATAAAAATGCGAAGTTAAATGTAAAACATAAAAGTTACCGAAATTCTACTATGTTGCAGAACTAATAATTACTTATAAAAAATTCTGAAGTTTGAAATGATGGTAAAAAAATACGTCCTTAAGCTTCTGGCTTTATTCATTAGAAAGAACTAAAATTTAAATTCTTTAAAATGTTCCTTAGAATTTCCTTAAAAAATTCCTGAATAATTTCCTTAAAAGTTCCCCAAGAGTTTCCTTAAAAATTTGATCCCTTACTTTATTATTTAATGCAATTGTAACAAACCCTATTATTCACCCACTTCAAAACACGGCATTAGTTCTATTTACATTTAAAGTACGTATCTTAATTCGAAAATACTTTGGAAGTTTCTAACAAATATGTTTTGACAAGAAATACTTTTTAGACATTTTTTGAGCTTTAAAATTTAAAAATGTCGCTTTAATCAAAAGAAGAGTCATTTGTGACCTGAAAATTTGAAATACTGCCACTAAACATTATTTTAAGTCATGCGAAAAGACATATATAAAATAAAATTTACATTAATATGCAGCATTAATAAAGTATGGAAAATTCAAACTATATCTAATTTGACAAGATGTTTGAGTGAATTATCTGATTATATACTTATGAGTTACGAAGGGTAATTAATGAAAGAAAAGTAGAACTCTCTCTCTCTATATATATATACTACAGACCGAGAGATTAAGTTTCATCCATTTACACTTTCATCTCTTGTCCCTGACTGGAATGTGAAAGATAGAATATCACGTAACTTTTTTTTTCAATAAGTATACTCTGAAAAGGCGTAGGTGTTCACATGTGTTTGAGTAAATAATTAATGGAAATATTTAGTCATTATATTTATAAAACTTTTCCTTACATAAAGAGGACATTTGTAATTTAAAACTAATAAAGTTTAATAACTTTAAGTGTTTGAATTTGAGAAAAATGGTCTGTTTTTACTTAACATAAAAACTGTTTTCACCAACTCAGAACCCACATTGTAAATAAGGATCCAAAAATTGCCATAAAAATTGGTTTTATTCAAAAACACACAAAAAAAAATTCTTCTTCGTAGATATTTCTCTGTTAGCAGTAAAATGCATTAATTTGTATTACTTGTAAATATTTATGAAACGTTTAAAGAATACCTTAATTGAATTTAAATAAAATCTTAATGAGATAATCGATGGGGGGCATATTTTATATGACTAAAATTTGAATGATCTTTTTAGAATTTTATCACTTACATCTGGATACTTCAAGCTTGTGTGAAGCGTTATAAGGAATTGTGTCTTTATAAATGTTATAATAGTACTCATACAAAATGCTTGCATTTAAATATTTTTATGCATTTGAAGTGAAACATTTGAGGTTTATTTTAAGGCAAAAGTGGGACACAATATATATGCAAATGCATTATTAAATAGGTAACACTTTTTATGTTTAATTAGTGCTTAAACACATGAATTAGAGAGGTACTATAATAAATTTTCAATAAAAAATTCTATACCATTATATCCTGTTTAATTCATATGACTTTTTTTTCTTATTATAACAGGTGCATTGGTAAAAGTTAAATTTGGTTTCTATATCTTATGGGAAATTTTTAAACGTTATCACTGACATATTACAATACATTTCTTGAGTAAGAACTACTTAAAAACTGAGTAAGAAAAAAAAATCTGATTATTCTTCAATTGTTTTTTGTGATTTTTCTTGCAAATGTTTTTTAAAAACTATAATAGGATACTTTAAGAATTATAGTTATTGCACCATTTAAGATAAAATAAAGGAAATAAAGAGATAGAGATAGAGAGAGAGAGAGAGAAATCCTTGTATGAAAACTAACTTAAATCTATCAGGACCTATAAAATTAATTAAATAATTGAATTATATAATTACTGCTATTTACAGTAGGTAAGCTATTCTTTTTTTAAAAAAATCTTATGCTTTTAAATGATTCAAAAATCTTAATTTTGAGATTTTTGAAATTTCAATAAGGAAAGAAAGGAAAAATAATCAAATTCAATCCATAATAAACAATTTATTAACAGCAATTTATATAAGTGAAGAAATTAACACGAATATCACATTAATTTTACACGGGTCAATAAAATTAATGGCTTGTCTTATTTTATAGAATTTCTAATTAAAATCTTTATAACTAAGGCAGAAATGGGCCTTTTTGTGATTAATTAATATTGTACCTATGCAGAATTTCATTACAACGACACTTAATAATTCGAAAAAAATTCTTAACACACAATAGCCATTTCCAAAAAATTACGTTAAACAAAGAAAAAATAATTAATAAGAATACTCCCAGACGCACCCCGAGTTTGACACACTCTTTCATAATTCGTTAAGCGACGTTCTGAATTTAAGTTTTTTTTCCCCGAAAGGAAGAAACTAGAATAAGAGTGGGGATGATACGTTTATATGCATAAATATTAATGCTTTCGAATTCAGGGACAACTTAATAATAATCGTCACATCTTTCAAAGCACTCAACTTTCATAATAAGGGCATAATTAAATTATGCACCGCTTAGTACTGGGCTTCTTGTTCTGTTTTCTATTACTTTTTTTGGTTTGAAGATAAGGTAAAGAGAAACTCTAAGAAATCAATTTTAGCGATAGAAATGATGAATTTTCAAATGGCTTTGATGCATCATTGGAAAATGGCTTTTGATTATAAATTTATCTAAAGAGAGGAATATATTTCTGGAAGTCCTTTTATTTACGATGCCATAAATATGCTTTGATCCACTGTTAATAATAGAGCGTACATTGAGAAATTTTATAAGTTAAATTAAAACTCAAAAGCGTAGGTCGCGCTATTCAAGACGATTATAAATTGCATGTACGTTTTTTGTATGGCTTCATGGCACGCTATTTCATAAAATAGGGGCTTGACAAATTGTTTGTAATCTTTCAACGTTCAACTCATTCCTTTGTTATTGTTGGGTTCATTTATTGTGAAATTCAGACTATAATTACCTGAATAACCATTTTCAAAACTTGCCGCAAGCTTCACAGTTATACTAATGCTTCTATTGAAATGAAACTAGCAGAAGTTTTAAAAGTGGTATTTGAAAAGTTAAAATCCACCCTTTCCTCCTTTGAAAGGTTTGACTTTGCATTAGTTTGGTCGCTTAACAAATTATTCTATTAAATAAACACTTATCTAATTTTTAGTTCGTGGCTATGCGACAAATAAATAAAATTTCATTTTTTTCTAGCATCTTTACAAAAGCTGAGCGCAAGAAATAATTTTAATATACAGCTCATAGAACTTTAAATATTTTTAAAAATAATTAGAAAATGCATAAACGAAAAAAGCAAAATGCGAAATTTATCTTTAAAAGTGGTAGAGAAATATATAACGTATTTGATTCCTAGTTTACAGCTGATGAACTTAATTTCTTAAATGACACTGGATACATTTTTGTCTAAATTTCTTCTAAACCATTAACATTTTAATGGCGACGACCGTTAACATACTAATATGGTGAATCTTTTCCGTTTCTTTTCTTAAACTTAACTTAAGAGTGAGTTACGTTTTATGTGATTGTCAAGAAGTGAAGTCTAAAGGAGTTGTAGAGTGAGCCAGACGGTTAGCAACTTAATTAATTACTGCTCTATATTTAACAATTTAGTTATAAAGTTTAGGAAGAACTTGGAGGTTTCTAGGTTGTTCTATGTGCAGGTGACTTATTTCTATTACAGATAATGTCAACTATAATTTGGTAGATTGAAAATTTATAAAATATTTTTTATTTAGGTTAGTTCGTCAAAATAAATGGGAAAATGAATTATATTTTTAATACAGATTAAAAAAAATGCATTAAGATAAATCAAAAATGTATTGTCTGAAAAATTTTAAATATATATAAATATACCTGAAATCATCTCTTCAAATAAATTACCTCTTCTCACTTTTTTTAATGTTAACTTAGTAAAATTATCTTTACTTTTAAATTTAGTGTTTGGTACTATAAAAGGTTGAGCTCAATTTTTAACATTTAGAGTTCTCAGGAGACATGCTGTACTAAATACAGTAAGAACTGAAATTTAATAGTAAAACGTAACTTTACGTTCTTTTTACAGTTTAGTTCTCCATTTTAGACCAATGACTCTTTCGGCCATTACAATTTTAATAGTTTAATACTTCATATTCTTGTGAATTCTGTTATTATACAATCTTAGTAGGGTATTCTTTTGTACCAATCATTTTATTCATATATACAGGAAGATTTCTTACCGTATACTAAAGGAAATATATATATTTCCTAAAGTATATGATGTAGTTCCACAAAGTGATTTGTATTTTACAAACTTTGAGAAATGATAAAATGTTGCATACTGCAAGTATATTTTTCTTCAAGGTTATTTCTGCTCTTTTATTACAATGACCTTTTATGTGTTTTTCAAAAGACTAAGAATAAATGATAACGTGGTTGCCCTTGATGACATTTATTTATTGAAGCGTACATAAATAAAATATTTCCTTTCATCTGAATTGACTATGATTAAATTGAATTTTAAAGGAATCACATCATAAACTAGTTAAATTTTTCTTCCTTGATTTTTATCTCTTATTTGACCATCTCTATATTTCTGACAAAAGTACCTGCTAATATTATATGATTACATTAAGAAAATATTTAAAAGAAAACACTTTGATCAGTTACATTTTTACAGATTCATAATTTAGCATGTATGAATTTATTTAATTTCGTTTTACACCTTACGTTCTTAGATGTCTAGATAGAAAATACTGACAAAATTATATATTATGCCAAAAAACCTATATGGATTTAGAAAATATCAAAAATAGTTACACAATTGGTTTTCTGCAATCAATTTCTTGTATGGTTTTATTGAACTTTTTGAACCTTCTTTAAAAAAATGTTTATAATTGATTCAATGAATTACCTTCTAGATGGTAAATAGAGTTTTGTAACTTTTTTAGTCTGATTTTTGAAAATATTTAATTTTATTAAAAATAGCTTTTGGGAAATAGTTTTCAATTATTTATTTTTATGTAGTACATTTAAATGATACCAAAACGCGGCCTTAATACATTGCGAATCTGAAAAACAATTATGTAACAAGATTAACACCTGAATTATCATCATAAATCCAAATTCCCACATACTGTTACATCTTATTTAACACGCCTTATATAGTTCTTCATTTAGTGATTAGTTAGATCAAAAAGTGTCATCATAATCTTAACTAAGCTACATTCTAAACAATGGTGTAATTCTTAATTCTAAGCTACTACAGTCCTCTACTTTATATATTATTTAGTAAGCAATTTTAAATTAAAAAAATAATTTATTAAGTTTTTCTTGCACCTCCCAATGAGATATTTTGAGTTCTGTTAAAAGTTCTTTTGACATGTGTGAACCCATGATGTTCTAGCGATGGAGAGCTGTTTAAGGAATTTTTTTAAAATCCTTGAACAGTTTCAAGTGTCCTATTGCTCGGATGAAAACAAATGAGTTAATTTTTAATAATAATTAGTGTTTTTTTATATTCCTTTTTCTCATTGAATTCTATAATAAATTACTGTAATATTAGTCGGTAACACATCATTTTTTAAGTTGTTTTCTGAAATAAATTTTGAGACTTATTTTACTGAAAATTTTGCACTGCTTAGTAAACTTAAGGCATAACTTGAAATAATTTTTTGTTTATTGACAATTTTTAGAAGAATTACGAGGGTTGTTGGCAATGCATCTCGTTATTTTAAACCACAGTCAAATGACGAGGATAATAATAGTAAACTCGTTCCCCGTGCTATACACAACACAGAATTCAATATCGTGATATTTAAGTTTACGTTTATAACCACTTGGTTGCCTTAGCCACAATTTTACTGAGATTATTAACTGTTATTTAAGTATTATAAATTAATTTTTTAAAGAAAGAATATCTATTATATCACATTTTATAAAATTGTTTTTCAATTCCTACTATTAGTTCACACTCTCCCTATATATATTTATTTATATATCTTGTTTAAAGTTTCAATCGTTACTAAAATACTTTTTATTCATTCCTTCAAGTTCAAAGACATTTTGTAAACATTGTAGTGGAGGACAGTTGGTGTTAATACAGTTTTTTCAAACATATTAATTCATTAATTATATTTATTTAAATAATTATAATTTGAGATATATATTTCAGTCGATATTATTCCTCTGGATTGCAGCACTATAGGATAAAACACCTTTTGTTAAATTTGTAATGAAGATTTAACTTAACATAAATAGTCATAGGTAGTTAGACGTCAGCATTTCTTTTACACTGGTTTTAAGATAAATTCTTATCTATTATATTCAATTTTTATTAAAAAATGTAATTAAAAATTTAACCCTATATCTACCGCATTATAATTTACTGCAGTTTCCCTACAATTTTTTTCCCCACAATATTTTTTTTGAATACCTACATTGAAAATTAAGGGATATACATATACAAAATACTCAACTTTGGGAAATCTAATCAGTTAGAGCTAATTAATTAATTAAAGATATTCAACTGTAAAATTAATTATATACACTGTTCACTTTAAATAAATAATCATATCGTTTTCTAAGGTCTTCATTAAAATAAAAAAAAATAAGACACTTAAATTTTGACATTAACTATTTTTTCGGGACAAAAATGGCAAGCTTCGCAATCCGCTGAAAACGTCGTCACCTGAAAACGAAATTTCTGCTATAAAACTATTCGCCTTCCCCGCTAAAATACTCCTCATAGAACCCGTGTTGCCATATATCTTGGAAGAGGGGATTTAAAAGAATATTCCTGCTATAAATATCATCAGAATATTCGTAAAAATGGTTATTCTATGTAATTTTAAATTGAGTGGTACTTATAAGTACCGTCGGTAGATAAAGGGTTAATGTGATTAAAAAGTTTTTAATGTTAATTTAAAAGGTGTTTTGTCACTTAAAAATATTGTGATTATCTTATATGTATATACATATTTATATTAATTGTAATTATTTAAGAAAATTTTCTAAAATAAAACTTTTCTTTGTTGACCTAAGTAGGAATATACTTAATTTTTTTAATATTATATGCTTTCTTATAGTTTAACTCAAACTAGATGTCCTCATATTTTTATTTTACTAATATATGCTTCTTTCATAAGGGGATAAGTTGTAAAAGGGAGAGTTCATTTTAAAAAGGGACCCTGGAAAAATAATTTTAAGGCTCTTGTTCGAATTTAATTAAATTCATAACGATTCAATTGACAAAAATCAGTCAAAAAATCAAATGTAATCTTTTTAGATTAAATTATCCTTTATATATGCTTTTCTAAAATGTCACAAAATTTGAAAGCTCTAAGTTTCTAAAACGTAGAGTTAATGATAACTTTCATGTTTCTTTTTGTGCACAACCCTATGGCTAATTAAAGCTTTAAACTAACTTATCTCAGAAAAATAAAATAACTGTTTTGTCTTCATTTAAAATGCAAAGGCTTTTTTCTACAGTACCAAATGCTTTAATTATTTTTTCTAACTAATGCTAATAATAAATGTAACAAAAGTTGGTATGGATTTTTGAGTCAAAGAAATATTTATTTTTTAAAAATAATAAAATTTGGAATTTGTACATTTTTTAAGAAATTTTCAATAAGCATTCGTAAAAAAGAAGTGTTGTACGGCTACCACAATCATTTTATCACAAAACCCATACCAACTTTTATTATACATAGTTTGACGTACTTGTAAAACAAATTTTACATCAATTTTTGTAGGAGGAGTAGCATTTTAAAATCATTTAATAAATTTTGTTTTTTTCTGAAAAGTTAAATTGTTGGCTTTTTTACGAAATTTTGATCACAAAATCTATTTTACATAACACATACCCATAAGGAATAACTAAAATATTTTTGAATATCCTTAAATTGAAAAAAAAAATTGTTTAAATCGTACCATGTCTCCTTAATTCGAAGGTCTGGAATTTTATCTCATACCGCCTTATTGTTACAAAGGGACTTTTCACTTAATAGTGGTTAAGAATTAAGAAGTGCCAGTTGCCTTCATGTAGTGTTTAAGTAACGTTATTTTAAAACTAAGTGACCTCAAATAACTTGGTGTGAAATTATATGAGTGAGATTATAGAAGTGTCAACTCTTCGTAGCCTGGACATTGTTTAAAATTAAAATACCAGTACGTATTACCAGTATCATTTATATTAGTTTATTGCGATATTAACTGGCAAATTAAATTAAATTAAAGTAATGAAATTGATTAGCAATATGAGATAGAATTATTTTCTTTTTTTTGAGGGGGAGAGGGCTATGTTTTTGTTTTAACCAATTTTCGAGATTTCATCAGAATGTATTTATAATGGTGATGTCTTTACTTTTTTTGTAAATTTTCCACTCATGTTGGTGTAATTTTTGTTTACTTTAAAAACTTCTCTTTTTCAATAAGTTAAACATTTTCTATGGTCCTTTTTGTTCTGCTTTTTTTTGTTTGCAGCGTATTTTAGACTTTTCCTTGTACATAATGCTATTATGTTTGCTAATATAAAGGAAAAATAATTATTTCTCAAAGATGCTAGTGAATGTTTCGAGATAACATGGAATTGAATACGAATTTTAGTAATCAATTTGCATATTAATAACGTTTTTTACATGAAGTAATCAGTTTGAAGTTTTTGGGCATGAAAATCTGCTCCTTTTCTTTCACCAAACTATTCAAAGCAGTGTTACTAAGAATTTATACTTGAAAAATTAAGTTCTAGTAAAGGGACAGTGTTTATTTACAATTGTAAAAGAATAAAAAAACCATATGTTTAATGTGTACCTCTCAATTTAAAACAACATACTTATCAATGTGACAATTTTATCATAGTTGTCAAAGTTGGTAATGGACTACGTTGTTTGGTTTTTTTGGTGTTTTGGGTTTTTTTTTTATAAAATACCACTTTTGATAAAACTGAAAGTTTATAACAAATTTTAATACACACAGACACACACACACACACACACACACACACACACACACACACACACACACACACACACACACACACACACACACACACACACACACACACACACACACACACACATATATAGTTAAATAGCCAGTACATTTTGTTATATAGCTGTTCAATATACTGTTAAACCGAAGGAAATGAACTACTTTTTAAAATTTTGCACTCCTTGGTAGAATGTAGGAATATCTGGAGTTTCGGGATTTGTGTGTGTGTGTGTGTGTGTATCTCAATATTTCGAAAGTCAATAGAAGGAATATACACTCATTGCCATGAAAATTTGTATACAAAGAAAGAGTTGTCAAAATAAAAAGAAATTTTGCATCGGTAAGTACAACATTGATGCAAGTAAGTGATTACAAACAAAGCAAAATGATCCTTTACTGTAGAAAAAAATTACAAATAAATGGAGGCTTTAGTACCTTGTTGGGCCCCGCTAGCATTAATGCATTATATGATACGGCCGGGTACATGGTCCAATAGTGAGGGTCGAAGTATACATGTATCGAATGATGACCTGCGACATTTAGTTCCACATTTGCTGTAAACGCTCCACTAATTCAACCAAACTCGTAGGCTATACAACATGTCATCCTAAATGATTCCAGTTATGCTTGATTGGAGACAGACCTTTCAGTGTGTAGGTAAGCAGAGTTCTTTTGAAAAATATTCCTGGAAAACTTGCCTTGAGTGGTAGCACATACAGTTGAAACATGTCACGAACATACATCTGGGCTGTCATGGTGCCGGGTATCAATATTATGGTTGACGACCATGTGTCGTAGGCGATGGCACCATATCCCATCACACCAGTTCTTGGAGTGGTTTGCTGCTGTACAGGTAAGGCAAGATAGAGACCCGAAGCCTCCACACATTACAAGCCAGGTGCCTTGCAATGGTACGACTGACACTGAGGCCCATATTGAAGGTACAGTATGTGTAATGATGGCGGCAAATGAGACAGTTGGTGCTATGCGTGCGTGTCGTGTGATGTGATGGACTTCTCAACTATTGGTCTGTGGAGAGCGTCCTGAGCCTGGTCTATGTGTAACAGACCTCTCTCTTGTCTAATGGTCCCAACACTTCCTTACAGTCAAGTCAAAACGGCCTAGGTGTGGCGAGCTATTCACCAAGCTGACCACCCAATTTTCATCATCCTAATAATTTTTTCACTCTCGAACTCTGACAGCTGCGCATATTGTCTCCGATGTTGGTGCAATGGCACCTCTAGTTGAAAAGCGTCTCTTAGCAACAAACTATGCTTACCTGTTTTATAATTTAAGGAGAATGAAGCTCAATGCTCTCTGCTGACAGTACACAGTGCGCAACCATGCAGCATTTCTAATGATTTACATATATGCCTAGCATGTACCTTCATGCCAAGTTTTGTAACAATCCCACTCTTACTTCTTGGTAAGCAAATTTTCATGACAATGAGTGTATAACGAAGTTTACATTTACCATATTTAAATATGGTGGCTAATAAAAAGTAAGGAAACTAATTTTTTCTGCGCTCTTGTATGTAACGAATCTTTGAGAATAGTTAAAATTTTGACAGATTAGGCTATTTTGAGTATGGTCGAATTAACGGTTAAAGTAATAAATCTCACTAATATTAATAATCCCTGTTTAGAAATAATAATACACATTTTTTGTTTAAGTCGGTAAATAATGCCCAATTACACTAAACGATTATTACTAATTACAAATTGAGCTCTTTCAGTTTGATTAATTAAGAACATACTTTTGAAACTTTCAACTCTAACGTAATTTTTTATCACGTGAAAATGTACTGTTATAATAAACCTTTCGCAATAGATATTGCTAGAGTTAAGGTATCTGACAACCTTAAAATCATAGATTTGTCAAATATTACGATCTTTTATTATTAATTTTCTTTGTAAGCCATTTTATTAGCTTTGTAAATGCCAAGTGTTTTACTTTTCATCCACTACAACAAAAGTTGCAACTGTTTCAGTAAAATCAGTTGCTGTTTTGTTAAGAACTGATGATTTTTCCATTTTTTTCCGATTTGACCATATCCAAATGATCGTTAAAATGTGACATCATGAGTTCTAAATAATCTTCTTTTGTGCTTAAATCACAGTAAAATTTGTAAAAATCTTAAAAGAAAAACGCAACACCACAAAAACTGACAAGGAAACTTACGTCAATCTGTCAACTACGTAAAAAGATTCATAACCGTTAAACACAAGATTTTCGCACAACAAATGAACAACGCACACAAAATGCGGGTGTCTATATCAAAAGTAAACAAGCCACTGACATCATCTAGCTGCTAACGCAAGAAAATTACCAGTGTGCATGCGTATTGGAAATCTCTAGCCAAATGAGTTGAAAATTATTTTTGCATTGACAAAGCTCCATTGGTAATTATTAATATTAACCGGTAAATGTAATAAATCCTGATAAATTATTCACATGAACCGGCTTAGTTGGTTATTAATAATAACCGATAAATCATATTGACCGTACCAATGGCATATATATTGCTTAAATCTGCTGAATTGTAGTTGTATTAAGAATGCAAAAAATGGAAACATTTGTAGAATGGTGTTAAGCGACAGAATTTTGCTTTATTAAAGAAATTTGCTATCGTAACATTTGAAATACTGCAGTCTTAAGAAAAGGTTTTGCATGTAATGCGAGTGCATTTAAATTGTTATAGACAGCTGAAAAACCAAAGAGTGGTTGAAGAAGATAAAAGTTAGTTGGATAAAAGAAGATAAAAAGATAAAGGTTAGGAAGTCAGTGGGAGAGCAGTTAAAAATGGTTTTCTTTGATTATGAAGGGATTGTGTACACACATGTAGTTGAGGAAACAAAGTCTGTGAAAAGATCTCAATGTGCTCAGGTCTTACAGATATTGTGTAACCATGTGCAGCACTTACCACCATATTTGAAGCAGAATTTATTCAAGTTACGCTATGATAATGCACATCCCTCACTTTTTCTCTTAAAGGAATAATTTTTAGAATGAAAAAAAGGACTAATTTTTTTCTTCATCAGCCATGATCTCTAATCTTTTCACTGATTTCTAGCTGTTAAGAGAAATTAAAAAAGTACCGCGAGGAGGTAAATTCTAGGACAACATTTCTTGCTTCAAAGCAGAAGATGTTTTAAATAGGTTGACTTTTAGTGGTCTCATTGTAGAAGGTCACCACGTGCTTTTCCCTTCGATTAAACTCTGGGGTTCATTTTATGACATTGATTGAGTTGAAAACTTTAAATAAACATATCTATAAAAAGGAATATGATGTGTTAAAATTAAAGTAAAATTGTGAAGTAGAGTATTTAACGAAAGACAATGTAAGTACGGGTTAGATAAAAACTCATGATTGTAGATAAAAAGCAGTCTTAGAGTTTTAGATGAGTGGATTCACCTTGAGTTAAACAGGGACAGTGAGTAGGTTTCTCAAAGTCGTCATTGAGCACAATGAGTGTCATTTTAATAATAAGATAGAAGTTCAATTTGTTGTTTTCGCTCCTACAGCATATTTATTGTTAAAATATTTCAAATTGAATTTAATAACATTCCTTATTTATTAGAATGTCTGTCGATCGTTCGCCCCGAAACATTAGCGTAAACTCCTGTTCGTCTCACCGTGTTCGTCTTTAAAATGAGGGTGACTATAGGGAACGAATGAGAAAGTATTTACTCTGCAAGTACAACGTGTCAATCTGGATCATTAGAGTATAGTTGTTGAGTAATATTTTTTACTCATTACTTTTTGATCACTATACGTAGATTCAAGGAACACGAATATCAAAATAAGGGAATTTGGGAATAAAGTCCAAGCTAAAGAGTAATACTTATTAATTGACAGTCTTTATTATAGTGTTGATCTAGAGCGGTACTTCTATCACCCAGTTGGATAAGGACAAGAATTTTTAAGTTTGATGAGCTAAAAGTTGAATACTGATTTATAACCTTAATTCAACCAAAGTCCACTCTGGAATTAATAGGGATTGACTCTCATATAAATTGTATGCAACTGCAATTTTCAAGTACACTCTGTAACAAAAATAAAAAAAATGAAGCACCAAGAAAAGTTGTCGGATAGAGACAAAAATTGGTGGATAGAAAGATTATGTACATAACAGAAAATGATTAAGAAAAATTGAATGATAGTTTCATAGTTACAAAGTAACGAGCTCAATAAAGTTTTGACCCACCTCTAGCCTGGGTGTAAGCTGTCACACGACGTGGCATAAAATGATAAAGAACATTGATGGTCTCCTGCGGTTCTTGCCAAATTTGCTACAATTGTCGGGCCATGTCATCAACCTTTCCTAGTAGATTCAGTCGCCGTCCCATCCTATCTCGAAGATGCTCGATTAGAGAGAAATCTGGCAATCCGGATGACGAAGGAAGTATTTGACAAGCTGTAAGACGGTTCATAACGACTTGTGCCGTATGCTATCTGGTATTATCTTGCTGAAAAAAATAATCAGGGTACTGGAAAAGGAACGGTAGCAAAACAGTTCATGATGTCATCGACGTAGCGCTGTACTGTAAGTGTGCCTCTAAAAACGACCAAAGGGGTCCGGTCGTCAAAAGATATTGCAACGCTGACCATAACTCCTGGTTGAGGGCATGTGTGGCGTGCAATATTGAAAGAAGTATAGGCATGCTACCCTGGGCACCTCCAGACACGTTTTCAAAGATCGTCCGGACACAGCTGGAAGTAAGATTAGTCTCTAAACACTACACGTCCCCAGTCAGCATGATTCTAACCTGATAGAGCCAAGCACCACTGTAATCTGGCTCGACAATGTGAAGGCGTTAGTCGCAGGTGACGTAGTGGTCGGTATGAGCCTAAATTTCGCTCTATTACCCATCTGTGAATGGTCGTGGTGGACACACGTGTGCGGGTCACACGTCTGATGGTTGATAACGATGAATCAGGCTCTGTGACAGCTGATCTGACAATCAATCTGTCCTCCCGGTCTGTTGTGTCCAAAGGTTGACCGCTGCCATCAAGACGCTGAAATTTGCCACTGTTCACCCATTCTTCCCAGTATCTTCTAATTGACACATCGCTTTCATCCATACGACGAGCGATTGTCCAATTTGCCCAATCTCCCTCTTTCTATCCAATGATACAATCTCTTTTAAAGTCTGACAGTTGCCGTAATGAGCTCGAAATCTGCGGCGAGGCATTTTTTCAGTTGTTGAAAGGTATCCTAAATTGCAATGCAATAGAAATTTTAACCATCAGAATGAGAATCGTTTCTTATAGACACCTGCTGAGTGCGCAGTTCCGATGTACTGTAGCTTTCTCTATTCATTCATTGGACACCAAGTTTTAATCCTTCGCTTGTTCGGTACAAATGCCTTTGCATACGAAATTTCCTTACAATCGGGCAACTCCTTCTTGGTGCGTCGTGTTTCTTGTTGTAGAGTGTAGTATGAAAAGGGGGTGTACTATCTTCTTCAAATGAGTGTGGTGTACAGTTTTATAGTTATTTGAAGTTTATACTGTTTTTTTCTGTGTAATTAGATACTGAATAAAAGAAAAGTAACTATATCATGCTAAACTGCGAGGGTATGAGTCAGAACACATAGTACACTAGCTAACTCCAAACTTATCGAGCAAACGTTAAGAGATCCATGTAGCTCACTGCATCAATTATTTTTGTAAATTAGTGTATTTTAAGATACTAAAACAAAAAGAAGCATGAAAGGAAATATAAATTATACATTTACAGCATCGATGACAAATGCCCCTTTGCAGAAATAATGACAATAACAGTTCTCAGAATTGCATTCAACCATAATTATGTATGCTTGAGAATAATTGATGAAGGGATTGATTGACAAATATAATGACCTTAAGTAAATTCCTGCACATGTGCAGTTGCAATGGATATTCGAGCATCCAGATTCTTAACAGAGTCGATAGAACCTTCATTAATGGAGTGTACTTTCAAATTTATCCGCAATCTTTGAGATCAATGCTTATAATAATGCTATGAACACTTGTCAACTATGTTGCAAAGACTCAACTTCCTGTTTCTCATATGATAAGCATATTTCCTGTTTAATGTTTGTGCATGTGACTCAAAAGATACTTGATATTTTGTGGATTACGACTCAAATTATTACATTCTTTGTAGATATGTTTTTGTAAAGTATATTTCTCCTCCTTAACTTTGTCTTATTTTTTTTAATTCACCTTGTGTATAAATTACCATTATTCCGAATTAAAAGCTTTGATTGTATTGAAAACTGAAAACAATGTCTTGATATCAAAGATTTTAATACTTTATGGTATTCTTAAATTCATATTTTCCCAACTACTAATCTAGAAAGCCTTCAAAATCTGGATTATGTCTTATTTATTGCGATGGTCATACCAGATTTGAATTACTTATACTGATTTGAAAATATTACTTATGAATCGATAATACTATTTAAAACAAAAAAATTCATTTTTAACTTATATATTTCCTAATTGCCTTTTTTTCTTATATTTTTAGGTACATTATGTGAACAGAATTTATAAGGGGATGCCAGAAAAACCATTTCCTACAAGATCTTTGTTATTACTCGTTATTTTTTGGATTTTAAATTCATATTTTTTAAGCTGGTAAGTTATATTTTTAAGTCATGAATTTAATACATATTTTTAGCTAAATCTGGGGAAAAACCTATAGCACCAGTACGAAAAATTAATGCGAAATTTGTCTTGTATAAATCTGAATTCTAGTTTGGATCATCAATTTTTGTGATAACATGAAATTTTGTTTGATCATTTTGCCTTAAAAGCTGTTCTAATTTTGTCTTGTGATTCAAACTTCTATTTTTCACAATTATATCTGTTAAGAAAATAAATACCCTATTAATTACAGAAAAAGTTACTTTTGTAAATAATTCCTAAATTGTATCTATCAATTTATTCTTTCTTGATAATCAAGGTGTTATTATTCTTAAAAATAAATAATTAATTCATAGTTAACTGAGAATTCTGTTCTCTTTAAAGCTATCTCTATACGGAATTCCAAGAGCATTGTCACCCAACAACAAATACCTGAGTATGGAAAATAGTATGACCTATGCAAAGACGAGTCAGTTTGACACCGGTTCTTCGCAAAGGCTTTATAGTTCATGCTTCAATGACAGATTTTTCGGGGGATTGTAGCTTATTATTAATCTGTAAATTCCATGATTCCTGCCAGCGTGTTTAAACATAATGCAGCATGACGCACTTCATAGTCAGAAAGTGGAACTGCTATCGGCAAGTAGCTGTGCGCTTGGTATTCACCAAAATACAATTTCTTTCGAAAGGTTTAACCCTTCTCATAGATTTCTAACAATCATGAAAACATAATAAATGTTGTAACATCCAAATGAAAAAATAAGACTAGTGACTAACGTTTAGCATCATGAGAACATGGATACACACTCACAATTCGATCCAAGCTAATGACATTCTTTTCGCAATGATTATAATAAAATAACAGTAGAGGCTTATAGTGAAGTTCTTCGTCTGATAAATTGAAGACAAAATACTTTGTTGATATCATGACTACTACTTTGTTTGCTTAGGTGTTTATTAAACCTTCATAAACTTTTTTTTTGGAAAATTCAGATTCATTTGAGTGAACCACACATTTTCTACTTTGACGAAATTCTACAAAAATCTCTTTTCGGTTCACCCTTATACAAGTAGTGCCAGTGATTGTTTTACTGTTTTAGTAATTCCTTTGAATTTACAACAAATGTATAAAAAAGCTTTTTATGTAACATTATAATCAGAAAACCATCCATCAACTATTTTTCTCTTTTCCCTTGTTATTTTCATGTTCCATTACTCATATTTTTGTATATAATTGCATATTCTAACGATAGAAAGATTTTTACATTGCCAAAACCACATATTTTTTATATTGCGCGTATCTTACCCAATTTAACATGATAACACTAACAACCAGGTGGAGTTATTTAGTGTGATGTAATTTTTGTCTAATTATTTTTTCATGGGAGCAGCAATAATTGTGGATTTAAAAATAAATTAGTTTGAAACTCAGTTATAAAAATACAGAAGTAGCTACATTTTTTAAAATTAAGCATTTAGTAAAAATTATCCATGGGATCATTTTATGACCTTACTTGGACATCCAAAGATTAAGAATGCATGCACACTACATTAAATTTAAGGGGAATCATTTTTGAGTAATTTAACAGTCAGTCTAGCATTCGGTACAGCGGTAAAATTATTATGTAACGCCCACTATAGTTGTCTTAATTTTTTTAAACCTAGCTAATTGTTAAAAATAAAAAAGAAAAATTATATTTATGAATTTGCATTAAAATTCAAAATGAATGTGCATATTTTAAAATAATAGTATGTAAATGGTAAACATTTAACATTAAAAAGGTGCCTTACGAAAAAGAATAAATGTTTCTTCAAATAATGAAACACAAATGTTTCATAATAAGTTGATATATAAGAAAAATAAAAAGAATATAAATTTAAAATATTAAAAAAAAACTTTCACTATATATATACCTCCTTTTACACAAACTTTTTATTTGTTCCGACTTTTATGTAAGAATTTTCTTGGAAAACGTTTGAAAATAATCTTATTATGTCTTTTAATATAATTACTCTCTAGACCCTCGTTTTCGAATTTATAAGATAAAACAAATTGCTTAGTAATAGCTGTGGAAATCCATATTTCTTAGATAAATGCTTGGCAATACTTTTAAAATATCAAAAAGTTTGTTCAAAGAGTAAGGTATAAAAGAGCAAACATCATTCCCTTTTATATTTTTCTTTTAAATTTCTTCATCATATATTACCGTGATGAAGAATACCAAAGTGTTTTCAAGGAAATATCGATAAACACTCCAATATTCTATTCATGTTCGTTTTTAACAGAAATTGGGTTCAGGAAATTTTAAGCTATGAAGCCTCAATAATGCTCTATTCATGTTAACCATCTTTGTCATCGGTTGTTTCACTTCTGATTAAGACATATATACTCCTCTTTTATGGCTTCGTCTTTCAACAGATTGAATTTCTTAAGCTTCTGTTGTATAGCCTTAGAGAAATTATTAAACTTTCCAGAAAATGGAGCATGGAATACAGTCAACTCTGGATAATTTGAATTTGGAGGGACCAATGAAATTCGAAATAAACAAGATTATCAAGAGGGTAGGAAAAAACTCCCAAAATACACGAAAAGAAATCTTTTTCTAACACATTTAAATTTGAAACTACATAATAAAACAACAATTGTTCATACGTATAAAATTATTTTAAAGTATTTTTAAAAACTACATATTATACAGTATAAGTATGATAGATAAATTGAAAGTCTTTTGTATTAAAGGAATACATTCAATACATTAAAACACAAATTTACACATCTCTTCTTCACAATAGATGACCATCGGTTCTGAACACATGTAAGACCGTGTGTTAAACGAAAGATATAGACGGATGGCAACAGGTGCGGTTGGTCTATTGGTCTATTGTCCATTTGAAGAAGGACAGCAATAAAAATATCTTTTAACCTGAGGCACCGGAAAACACTAAAAAGGGTAGCAGACAGATGGTCATCAAAGGAGCTACATTACAGAGGAGACACACAGAGACTATACCACACAAAACTTGTAAGCCCCAACCTGTTTGCTACAGGACTGTGTACATTATAGTGAGTGTTCAAACTGTCAAGAGTTTTATAAGATAACTTCGAATTCTCGCTTGTTGTAGTCTGACCAGTCACAGATTTTACTTTGAAATATTATGTACTAAAACGTATTGTTTTAGTTCGAAATATCAGGATTTTTCTCTCTCTAGGGACTGAGCACATACTTCGAATTATCCAGAGGTGTGAATTATCGAGAGTCGACTGTAACTACAAAGAAGTTTAATAATTTAATTAAACATTGGATAAACAGCTGTTAAACTAATTGACATAGTGTATGTGTTTGAATTTTTTTTTTTGGTATTATTGCACTGATGAGCAACACTATAGCTATGGTGATGGACTTCGAGTTTCCGAATCACAGATAAATGAGGAAGACTACATTAGAGGTGGTGCTCCCTTCTTAAACTTTCACACCTCGCTAATGAGAAAACTTCGAATTTCGATAGATTAATCTTACATCCACTCTATATTTTACGTTTTAGTGGCACTATGACTTGAACTATAACGATTTGACCGAAACAATACCGGCCATGAGTTCATGACCATGACTACTTGGCTACTACAGCTAAGTAATATATTTAGAGTATCGTATATACAAGATTAGGGATATTTGTACAAGAGATATTTCTGCAAACTTGCATTATATGAGTTCTTGAAAAATCATGGCCAATCTTTGAGAACTTAATATGAAGTAAAAGAAGAAATTATATGAATTTTTCAATTAATTTTAGTTTATGCAGAGCTTGAAAGAAAAGTATTACCTTTCTTTTTTCACTAAATAATAACTTGAATTCGTTCTTTCATTAAAAGTAGTTAAAAATCTCTACATGTATATACACTGCTAATCATCAAAATTGAGATACCATGAAGGAAAGCGAATACAAAAAAGATATTCATCACGTAAAGAGTATGGGAAGAAGACAAAATGATTAAATTTGAAAGAAGTTTGAGGGCTTTCAGGGGTGCGAAATTAGTAAAAACAGCTGCCACCCATGGCAGCTAAAGCGGCACTTACCTGATTAGGCATGAAATCAAACTGGGGTTCGATGACAGAAATGGAAAATTCATGACATGCTTCTGTATTTCATCAATCGTATTAGCTGGAGAGAGGTGGCGGATAAGTTTCTCAGCAACTCAAGACCGGATGTTACTAATGGGTGACAGATCTGGAGACCGTGTTGGTCAGGGTAACAATCAAATACCCTGTACATCAAGAAAGGTAAGAACATGACGTGTAACATATGGTCTTGCATTATCTTGTTGGTAGAGGGTGTTTGCAGGCCTCCATGATAGAACACAACCACTGGACGTAAGATGTCAGAAATGGAGTAATCTGCATTCAAATTTTTTTACGGTCGATCCAAACTAGAAAAGTCCTTGTCGTGTACTCAAGGACTGCTCAAACTATCACACCAGGTTCTCTTGACCTATGTCTATATCGAATGTACGCAGGTGACGAGGAATCACTTAAGAGACTGCAGGCACTTATACGGTTGTCAGAATACTACTCGCCGAATCAGTTCTCGTCTGAAAAGGCGACATTGTGCCATTTATATATCCAGCTTAGTCATTCGGCACGCCAGAGTCAATTTCTCTTTCTGTGCTAGTTTGTTAATGTAAGCCGAAGTAATGGCCTCCGTGTTGACAGTCCACGCTGCTGCAAACGTCATCGCAACGTACAAGTGAATACTGGCCGTGCTCCAAGCATGCTCATTTTCTGATTATTGGTCCGTGATGTGGTTGTACTGTGGTCCGTGATTTGACAGAATCCTTAAGCCAACTGTAAAAAGGGTTAGGCTGCAATATGTGAATTAGGATGTAGAGTTTTATTGCTATCCATAGCTTGAAAGAATGCTAACGTAAAAGTAGTCTGTCCTATGATTTGGGCAAGATACAATCTTTATGCATAAAAATTCCTTCTAATATATTCGTAATATATTGTAATTTTCTTTTTACATTTGCACTTTTCGATTGAGTAAAGTCGAGACTGTCTTTTTCTCCACTTTGATCCTTTTGTATGATTCTTTAATGGATATATGTTTTGTATATATTTATATGTTTTCAGTTCAGTTGTATCCACGAACATTTTCCCTTTGCATTTCCAACCGTATAAACACAATCTAATTCATGTATATTTTATGTGTTTGCTGATTAAGCTTAATTTGGTTGATGTATAATCTAAGTTATATTTACTCTTACCTTCAGTAATTTAAAGTTGAGTTTACTTTCTCATTGTTTTGTTTTTAATACTATTTAAGAAACTCCATGTGGACTAAATGGAAATTTTCACAAATATTTGCCTGTTCAGAACTATGGATGTTTTAAAGTACAGTATAGTAACTCAGTGTTGAAACTTAATAATTTATCTGCTGTTTATTTTATACCTAAATTACTTGCAAAACTGTTATCTTATTATTTTGTCCTTCAAGGATGAGATATTTTCAACATTTGATGTGACCTACTTGAAATAATAGCTGTTAACTACCTGTTACGCATACCCCTAAAATGGAAGAATTTCCGATGTTCTGCAAATTTCTTTGATTTTCGAAAGATGTTATTTGAATTATAGTTCTTTTTGGACACCGCTCTTAATCTTAGTAAGAGGAGATTGGCTTTTTTGAGAGAAGTTCCGAGTCTTGAACCATTTACATTCACCCATATCATAATATGCGTTTGAATCCAATAGTTTTTGTGCACCAATATGGTTTTAAAATTGAAGTTAATCAAGACTCAAAACTTTGAAATAACTATTTCATTACGAATGTATGCATTGTTTTCGTTCATTGGTTTCATTGTTTACCTTCATAATTAAACACATTTTATCTCGAGATATTTGAATTTTTTTTTAAATATTTAAAATTATCTTATACATGTATACGAAATCTGCCATGTAGTGAGTTCTGATGCAAGTTAAATTTGTTGAGCTCAAAGTCTTCTCGTTGCCATGGTGTGGTAGTTAGGGGAGAAGGAGGTGTGCTAGTTTAGCCCTCATGTCACTTTATAGTGCAACGTTAAAATAACTCTGTCACTCTCGTTCACATTTGTATAAACTGAATGAACATGAATCATCTAAATAAGATAAATAGACTAGAAAAAGCTCTTTCAATTGATATCCTTTCCAATAACATACCTTCCCATTAGTAATAAATGAATGTTATGATCTCCATGGGATCATTTAAGTTAATTTTCTATTCTTTTGGTGTATGATTTTAATGGACTAGAATTCAACGTTATCATATCGTTTCAAGTTTCAAATGAGATATCTCGGTGCAACGCCATTCTCATAATTTAAATGATGACGTGTTGCTTAAGTTAATATGGAGAGGGAGATCAATCATTCCCGTAATTAGCTAGCCGACCTCATGACAACATGAAGAGTCGGCAATTTTTATTTTGGTTGGGTCTGCACAAAGTAGCCCCAGAATTTCAGAAAATTGTACACTGACTGATTATTTCAATTTATTTTTCAAGCTTCGAATTACGAGTTTAAATGCTTTCAGTTAGCATAGTTGAGTTTTATGTTGTACACCGTAAGCTATATACAATGAGATGAAGTTCGGTATATATTTAAATAAAGCAAAACTTATATGGTACAGAACTGCACAAATGTGCAAATAAGTACTGATAAATTTATGTTAATCACCCAATTTTAAAATACTTTTGTGTAAACTCTAACCATTCATCAAGTAAATAAAAAATAAAATATAGTCAAAAGACTATGTATTCTTTTAAGGTGGTATCAATTCAAAAATAATCAAATCAATCACATACATTGGAAAACCAAGATAAAGTTAATATTTTGCTTAATACTTTTACGAAGATATGATTACCAATGTTCTAAGATATTCATAAGTGTAGTTACATATTGAATTAATTTATTTCTCTCTTATGCAGATTGAATAAGTTATAAGTGAGTTTTAAATTTAAAATCAGAGCACAAATCAGAGATCATTTTATTTTAAAAAAAATAATGTATTTTTCAGAGCCGAATTTTTTAAATTAAATGAGAAAAAAAAAGGAAATTTTTTATAGTTATACATTAACATCTAATTAAAACATTAAATAAGTAATAAACCTTACAAACAAAAAAATATATTGAATAAAATAGGAGTAAAATATACGGCAACTAACTGAATGTTTGTAACACATCTAAGACAAATCCAAAGAGTGTTTCAGTCTTTTTAAAATCTTGAAAAATAGAAAAGTAACTATATTGCAACAAAATTGTTGATATAAAGGGTGTTTGTTTAGAGGTATAAAACTTTAAATTGCAATAAAACAACGATGTATTATTCGATTGACATGAATTTTTTTTATTCGAAAGAAATTCTTGTGGCATTACATTTTAAATATGATTTCTGGCATATGAGTGCCACGGCTGGCTCGGATGTCGTCCAATCTGGACGTCCAATTTTCGATGACTTCATAAGCGAATTTTGTTTAGCGATGAAGCGCACTTCTGGTTGAATGGCTGCGTCAACAAACAAAACTGCCGCATTTGGAGTGAAGCTAATCTACAAGTGTATGTCGAAACACCGTTACATCCAGAAAAACTGACTGTTTGGTGCGCTTTATGGGCTGGTGTGGAATCCTTCTTCAAAAACGATGAAGGCCACAACGTTACAGTCAATGGTGATCGGTATAGAGCCATGATTACTAACTTTTTCATTCCTGAATTGAACAATCATGATGTCCAGGAGCTGAGGTTCCAACAAGACGGCGCAACATGTCACACAGCTCGTGCCACAATCGATTTATTGAAAGACACGTTGGGTGACCGCCTAATTTCCCGTTTTGGACCTGTGAATTTGCCTCCAAGATCTTGTGATTTAACACCGCTAGACTATTTTCTGTAGGGCTATGTAAAGTCATTGGTCTATGTGGATAAGCCACAAACGCTTGACCATTTGGAAGACAACATTCGCCGTATTATTGCCGATATACGGCCACAAACGTTGGAAAAAGTCATCGAAAATTGGACGTCCAGATTGGACTACATGTGAGTCAGCCGTGGCAGTCATATGCCAGAAATCATATTTAAATATAATGCCACAAAATTATCTTTCGAATAAAAAAAATTCATGTCAATCGAATAATACATCGTTGTTTTATTGCAAATTAAAGTTCTATACCTCTAAAAAAACATCCTTTATTATTCATATACAATACGTAATCATGATTGTCCAGAAGATTTTATTATAAAATTAATTATTGGAATTCATAATCCTAAAATTAAATCAATTTGCTTCTAGATGGCTATTTTGTGTACTCCCATGCAGCAAATGCACTATACATTTATAAACATCCATGTTGTAAGATGAGTGATGAAATGATGACAACTATTTAACTGGTTCTATACTCTTTTAACACTAGAAAGAATGAAATTTAGTGTATAACTATATTGCTCGAAAGGAGTGAAAGTGACTGCATTGTGAAAGAATGATTAATGTGTAAAGAAAAATTTGCTTAAAATTAACTTTTAATACTTTTTATATTACTTACTGTCATATAACAAGCTATTAGTAGATATTATCAATAAAAAATTTTTACTTTGCTTGAAAAAAAATATATTCTAAAAAATTCTAAGAGATTGTGCATTATATATGTAATTGCTTTTCTGATTGAACTTAAAAAGCAGTCAAAATGACTTCCTTGGGCAATCTAGTGTTAAAGTACACAGTTCATGGTTTTAATGATTTGTCTTTATTTTATTATTTCTAATTTAATATTTTGCCTGATAATTATCAAGCGGGATTAAAAGTTCTTTGGTTGGTAAAAAAGGAAAACAATTAATCAGTTAGGATAATTTTTCGATGATAAAAAGCTGTCTGAGATATTATTTATATGCCAGATTTTTTCTCTTGATAATTACCAACGGATAAGATAAATCATTGTTTACAAGATGTCTGAACTGCCAAAAATAGAAGAGGAAAATGAATTCGAAAATAATATACACTGGCCTCAAAAAGTTAAGGTACAACCGGGTTTTTGTGTCTAATTTGCAAATGAATGAATGTAGAAACAAAAAATTTGGAGGATATGTGCATTAAATAGTTTGTTATTGAATGCGTCATAGAAATTTGTATAAGTGTATTGCAAAAACGATTTATAACAAAAAAAGCAATCTCTGCGGAAAAGTCCATTCTTGGAGAAAACAGCACATCACAGTGTTATGTGGTAAAATGGCATAAAAACAATACAAAAATGGGTTCTAATAAGGAATGTGTCCACCCCTAACTTGAATGCATTGGCGGCATCGATTTCCCATGCTGTTTATTAAGTTGTCGGACACCGGAATAGGAAGCGAAGACCAGACACAGAGTAAGCCTTGTTTCAGCTCATGTAACGACCTTGGAGGAGGATTTAAAGCAGCAACCTCTCTGCCAAGATAGTCCCAAAGATGTTCTATCGGATTCAGGTCTGGAGATCAAGCTGGCCATTCCATTTGTTCCAAACCGTGATCCTCCAGATACTCCTCAATAATCCGAGCTCGGTGAGGTCGTGCATTATCATCCATCAGAATGAAGTCGTTACCAATAGCAGCAGCATATGGGCGGACATATGGATCAAGGGTCTCATCCCGATATCTAAGACCAGTTACGGTTCCTCCATGGAACACATGCAGGTCAGTGTGGCCACCGAGCGAGATCCCTGCCCAAACCAGGATTCCACCACCTCTATAACTGTGTCTTTCAACAGTGTTGGATTGATGATATCTAGTGCGCTGTTCCCTCCAGATCAGTAGACGCCCTGAATCACTCTCCATTATAAATCTGGACTCGTCTGTGAACAGCACAGAAGCCCATTGTTGCTGCGTCCAAGAAACATGTTCTCTTGCCCAGCATAAGCGGTTCCTTCGCTGTCGTCCGTTGAGGGGAACGCACGCAACTGGTCTTCTTGCATACAGACCTGCATTGTGAAGACGATTTCGCACCGTAGTAGCGGAGATTCTTCTTCCTGATGCTTGAAAGTGGTCTGCAACGAGCTGCGGCACAGTAGTGGTTCTTCTCCTTCGTGCCGAAAGAGCTAGAAAACGGTCTTCTGCAGGTGTTGTAGCTCGTGGTCGGCCTGGAACAGGCCTTCTGGACACAGAATCTTCGAATTGGTATTGATCCCAAAGTCGCTGAACAACACTACGAAACACATTGAGACGTCTAGCAGCATCAGCCTGCGACAATCCCATTTCCATTCATCCAACTGCCCGCCACCTTAACGAATTGGGTAAACGACGTCTCTGAGACATTTTCTAAACTCTTTTGACTATTGTCACCGAAACTGCCAACAACTGTTGAAAATCAACACAACTTACACACAAAAGTACGAAAGCTTGATATTTGCATATTTTTCTCTCACTCATAAATATACGTTCTTTTCTATAAAATAAAAGTTGTAGCAATCGTTTTTGCATTAATGTTTTTAAAGCTCGTTATTATCATTCATGTAAACTATGCATTTTATTGTTACTGCCATTTTTTTTATGGTGAGCTTCGAAAAACATGTTGTACCTTAACTTTTTGAGGCCAGTGTATATTAGTCTTGCATGAAATAAAACTACACCAATTACGTTGAAAAAAAAGAATTAAGCTTAGAATATTTTAAATAATATGTATATATATATATATATATATATATATACATACATACACACACACACACACATATATATATATATATATATATATATATATAGTATAATAAAATAAAAGTAAAGAAAATCTAGAACCTACAGTGCTAAAGAAGGAAGAAATTGGAATTCACAAGACACAACAAATGTAGATACGAAAAAGTCTTTGGACTAAACTGGAGACCTATTATGATTTCCAAAGCTGTCACTGAATTAGGCCAGCGATTTAGGGTTAGCAATGCTTTATGGATCCAACCTTCCCCATACAGCAGAAATTTTCGACATAATACGAAAAAAATAGAGCCATGTTGAAAATTTAAACCTATTTCTACCACGTGGATGATGAACCTGACAATATAGTAAAAAGAAATTAAGAAAAGAGAACAAAAATAAATCTCTCAAGGAGAGGAATAATCAAAAAATTTTTTTTATATATAAAAAATTAGAATAAATTTTAAAATTTTTGGAAATCAAAAAATCAACCTTCTTCGTTAAGATCCCACGCGAAATGACTTAAAGGATTCTAACAACAGCACAAAAAGGAAAAAAAACCGTGGCGCCACCTTGATAGTTATTTTGCAAGTAAACTAACCGCTAAGATATTTTAAATAAACAAACATAAGAAATTTTAAATAAAATAATGAACAAAGTTAAGAATAGATACTATCAAATAGAAATATATTTAAAAGTAAACTTTCTTGGATAATTATGTACTAGATAGTTATATTGTAATTAAAATAAGCGCTTAAAAATATTAAATCTTTTTAAATAAACTAAATGGAAGAAATTTTAAATGAAATATTGAACTAAGATGAGAATAGATTTAATTTGAAAAAGAAATATATTTAAAAATAAATTTACTTGGATAATTGTATTCTAAACAATTATTACAAAATTTCACAAAATTTCTATGTTTTAAAATATGTTATCAGTAACTAAAGCATTGCTTCATTTTATAACATTTAAGATAATATTTCTAAATATTGATAGGTGTAAGTTACTACCCCAGAAAGGCATTTTTATAATGTTACAATCAAGTCAGTCTCTTTTATCAAAAATATTACTTAATAGCAAATTATTCTTAACGTTCAATTGAAGGTCCAAAAAGTTAGCTGACTATTAAGCTGACTTAAATAGGGGGATAATAATTAAAGCTAGGAACAAAGTCTACTATATTACTAAATATAATTAAGTCATCTATGTATCTAAAAAGGTAAAAAAAGATTCATAACTAATACTTCCATTTTCATAAAAATGCAAGTAAATATTTGTTAAGCAGTTGCTAGCTGGTTCACCTTGTGGTAAACCCTTTAATTTGCTGATAATGAGCATTATTATGAAAAACATAAGTTTCTTTTAATACTAATTCAATAATAGAAATATATTTATCATATTTTATTATCTTATTCAAAAAAAAATATTTGCTATATGCTACTTTAAGAATTTTAAATGTGTCTTTTTTCTATATTTATGGAGTTAAATAAATCTACAAAATCATAGGTTTAAATAGAAATAATTTTTTTACCTTGCGTATACTTAATGTCCATACTACAGTGTTTCTCTAACAGGGGAGTGCGCCCCTAGGGGGCGTGATAACCCTACAAGGGGGGCTCGAGTATATCCAAAAGTCAAAAACAAACATTATTTAAAAAATTATTAATTTACTGAAAGAAAGCAGAAAAAATAATACTTAAAAACTAAAATACACATTTACACTGATATAATACACTTATAAATGTATCAGTACTACACCATGCACATTTCATAATTAATTTAACAATACCAAGTTAAGAACAAGTTTAAAAATTACCAGTGACTCTCTCTCTCTCTCTCTCTCTCTCTCTCTCTCTCTCTCTCTCTCTCTCTCTATGGGCACGTCATTAAATTATATACAAATTTAATACTTATCTTGATAATTTGTACGGTTTATAATTGAAATCGTATTGTGTGTACATTAAAGTATATTATTTTACATTAAAGTATATTATTATTGAACTCAATACACTATTGTTGTATGTAAGGAGGACGCGATGAAAATTATGATTGAAAATTGGCTCGCGTGTATAGAAAGTGGGAGAAGCCTTGTCATACTATTCTTAACTATAATAGAATTATCAATTTTGTCTAATGTAAGATTGAATAATATTTTGCAGCTTCTTGCCCGGATGTGTAATATAAATTTTAAAACCATTCGTAATTGTTTTAAATTTAACAGGATTTTTATGAAATTCAGGAGTTTGGAAAATATAAGGGGGAATTTAATATCCAAAATACGTAAATCTATTTTTTTTTTTATAAAAAACAGTGATTCGATTAAAAATTTCTCTTTTGCTTGAATTAGATTTTTTTAAAAGCAGAAATATTATGAAAATGTTTGTTTAGCATATTAGTATAAATCCACTTGCAAATAATTGCATAATTACTCGGTACTTTATCAACATAAACGTTAATAAAGTTCTTTTGTAGATCTGCAATCTGGTTCTTAATATTATTGTAAGTTATATCATTTTTAGTATTATAGTTAATGGTCAATAATTCATTTAGCACTTTGCATTTAAATTCAATAAAAGCTACAATAGGAAGACTGTATTTTATAGCGAAATTTGACACACACACACACACACATGTCCGATGTTCTAACACCTTGCTGGGCAAGGTGGACTCAGCCTTTCATCGCTTCATTGGGTTGATAAATAAGTATCAAGCTTGCTTGGGAACTTAACATTGAGGGTTTCGCGTCAGACTAACCACCTAACTTGAACATCCGCTCATGTACCTCAGGATCCAAGGTTGCGTAAACTGAGTTGGGCACAATAGGCCTTAGTCCTCATATATATATAACTAAATGATATTCACATTTTCTCTCTGAAATAAACACATTTGATCTGTTTTTGTTTTAACGTTGAAACAGCATAAACTTTGATCATGTGACACAATAGTTTTTACTTGAAATATTTGTGACATCTTTAAATTGGATCGCTTTAATATTAATATTTATTTTTGTCAATTTCATCTTCCGAATTCGGATTTTTCAATTAACTTTAGGACCTACAATAATGAATTTAAAAATTGGCATCTTATACATGCGGCAGAATTTTCAAATTTTTGATAATGTACAATTTTTTGTGGTCGAAATATTCGTTAGTAGATAGTGCACACTTGCTCAAAAACCATTTATAAACTTAAAATATATGTTTTTTCCCTTTAAATTTCCTACTGGTGAGGCCTTATGTGGAAACAATGACTTACAAATCAGGTTACAATTTATTGCAAATCTTAAGTGATTCTACTGAATATTCTTACTATTTCCTCGGTAAAGGTTTTGTAAAAAACTTTCATGGGTACGTAACTATAAGAAAACTTCAAAATCTGACTTTTCTTTATTTATAAAATTACTCCCTGAAAAAGAAGTAAAATCAATATCTCAATGTGAATATACTACTGATAAAAAACCCCAAAACGTATTGTTAAGGGTTTGTAGAATTCTTTTCTGAAAACTGCTGTAGACGCTGAGATAAACGAAACAGTGGAGTGTCTTTAAACTCAGGAATATAAATTTCCTCCTTCTATTAAAGGATTATTATAAAATAGATACATTTCTAAAGGAGAAAAATAAAATTTCATACCAAAAGTAAGAAAAAACTATTAAATGTAATTAATTTAATTTATTCAGATTGTGTCTGTAAATAAAATAAGTCGATTTCACCTGAGACGTGGTTTAAAGGCAATGAAAGAGATAGTAAAAAACACATCAATAGTTAATTTAAACCTATTTTTTTAAAAGAAAAACCTTAAATTTATTATTCAATTATCTTTATTAAACGTGAGGGAGAAGCGGTATCTCTTGTTCACCTACTGGAGGACCCACTCTTATTGTACTAATTATACTACTGTTCATACATGTATTATGTAGTTCTATTTATTTATTTTGTGTGGGTTTTTTTGCAAAATTCATCACTGAAGCTGCATTGTTCAACACTTTATTGATAAAGTCCTCAGGTTTTTATAAATCTGCAGCTTCCTGAAATGTCGAGTATTTAGTTTCGTTGTGTGTGTGTGTGATTTTCAATAACTCTTCGTATGAGACAACGCCTTTCTTTTCACGCAATGGTTCCAGTTCAGGTAATCGTTGTTTTATTTTCCTCCGAGAGCTTATAATAATGTACTATCACAATCGTATTGGCGACAGCGTTTTTAAAACCGCATTCACACATGGTTACCAATTCCGTGTACGAAACATGTGAAATATATCGAGGTTATCAACTTGGCAAGTTATCTTGAAAGTTAGCATTGTTACGATAGTTCGTAACAAATTATTACACCATCATGAGAAATTTTATATATATATAAAGATATGTTAAATTTACTTTGTATATAATTAAAAAGAAATGTCGTTTCTCTTTAAAGCATGAATTTAATAAATGATGGCAGTTTTTAAAAGAAATTTTTTGTTTACTTAACTTTGTTAAAATAAACAGCGACAAAAATGCACAGTAAAATTCTATTTAAAAATTGTGCGAAGAAACATATACTAAGGCTTTTATTCTTCTATTCAATGTATTTCTTTTTTTCATAGCTTAAAACTAATGACAGACAAATTTTTGCCAGTCTTCGATTTGTTCCTTTGTAATGAATGGGCGGTCCCATCCATTAGTGTATGAAGGTCAGAAGGAAGATTAGCCGCATAGTGAATATAAACTCAATTTATAGTAACAATTCTCAACCACGTCGTAAATTTCAGGAACCCCACTTAAGAAATGCACCAAAAGTTAAATATGGGAGCAATAGCAAGGTACGAGATAATTGGAGGTATAATAATAAATCGGATCCCCCTTACACTTAGCACGTCCAGGCAATTCACATTCTTATATTTGAAGATAATTTTTAAAGTAATCTAATTCAAACCGAACCGAATCCAATTTAACAACTAATTGACCAAATCGTCAATCTTAATATTAACGAAATAATCTACGAAGCGCACTCGCTTAGCTTTACGCTCCGCATCCCGCGATTTCCCCGTGCAAAGTACACGTAGCAGACGTAGCGCTACGCAGCGCGATGTTTAATTACTACTTTCTCTCCTGTTAGATTCTAACTTTCTCTCTCTTCGAACTTGAGAGTTAATCTTTAAATACAAGCCTTGATTCGAATAATTCGCGTCATCTTCTTCAGAGGAAAGTTTTCAATAGAATAATATTTAAAGAACCATTATTCCCCTAGAGGATTATTAATATAAAGAACGCAAGTCAGTGAGTGAGTGAATATTAACATCGCACTGTTCAGCTACACGAGGGCTTTTGGCGAAGGACCTTGTAATTTTGAACCACGGTCATGTAACGAGAACGACACCTGAGCTAGCAGCCCCTCTCCTAACTATCACACCACACCAATGGGAGGGCGTTTGAGCTTTCGACAGATTTAACCTTTTATCCACCGCATTATGATTTACTGTAAATTTTTTCACGCAATATTTTATTTAGATCACTGAATTGAAAATTAAGTAATATACATAAATAAAATACTCAAATTTGAGAAATTTAACTAGTTAGAGCTAATTAATTAAATTGGTACTTTAAAGTACCGTCAGCACACAAAGGTCTCAAATATCTTCATAAAATGAGAAGAACGAGTGACTTTTTTAATGCAGTTTTAACTCTTAAAAATGCTAAATAACTACCGAGAATACTAATATTTTACAGCACAAAATATTTATTTTTAAAAATAATTAAATTTTTAAAATTTATTTACTTTTTTTACAAATAAGCTTAATTTGATGATGTTCAAAAAGAAACAGTTTTTTCATTAATACACAGAAATTCATTACACGTTATGCATTTTGAGTGGGGTTTCGATTGAATGTTTGTTAAAGTACTGCATCCCGGGGTAAGAAATGCTGTATTTTCTTAACATGAACGACTGCACTTTGAGTTCAGCCTCTTGATCGTCATCCTAAGAATCTAACTAAAATTCCAGCAGATAATTTGCTGGGACTTTAGTACTTTTTTTGTGCAAAAGAGGACGAGACTGATCCTTCAAGATTAACTCTGAGGACCAATTGTGAGTAAGAGATCATTTTTAGCCGACATTGGATCAATTCAAAAGAAAGCCCAATGTAACGAGTTCGCTCATTAATGTTCGGTGTAAATTTCGATATTCTTATAGACGTAACCCTCTTGATACAAAACTAATGAAGCGATGGAAGTTTAAAGAACATACAGAGTAAAAAAGACACGTTAACATGCACTCGGTGGGAATTGGAATACCGCCTAGACCAGGGGTGGCTAACCTTTTTGGGAAGAGTGCAACTATTTGATAAAAAAAATTATGCATGCTACTTCAAACTTTTCCAAGAAAAAAAATATGAAAAGGTAAAAAAAAATGTTACTTATAGGCTTATTATATGGAATTTTGACGCAAAAAGCACATATTTTAGGCGAATCTAAGTAGTGGAAATTTTAAAAAAATAGAATAATAAATAAGACAAAAGTATGAACAGTTTTATTGTTAAAACTTTCTTTTCAGTTTCAATCAATTAGGTTAGATACAAAATAAATGAGTATAACCAGAAAAATGTAATTCTAAATAATTATTAAACATTCAGTACTTTCTTAACGGAGTTTTTCAATTTGTAGATTTTTTACTGAGTCATCTACATTAGGATTATTTCTCAAAGATGCTAACAGCATCGGGTTGTTTTAGGTGTCCATCAGTTTCTGTTTTATTCTTCAAAATCGAGAAAAAAAAAAGCAAAAGCGTGTTTACAAAAGAAGGTATATGATCAATAAGGAATGGAAAGAAGAATTTTTTCCTTGTAATCTTAAATTTAAATTAGTTAAATGTCCTATAGTATCGGAAAGAAAACCTAAATCTCAAAGCCTACCTTTATTCTTTAGAAACAATCACTCACTAGGTTGTTAATTTTTTTCTTCCAGATATTTCTCTCAAAACACGCTCCCTCAAATTCCAGAATCTCACGAATGCACTTACTTTGGAAAACTAACGCACAACATTGAAGTAGACTACATTATAATTTTCTAGTCTACATAATTTCATTAAGTGTTTACATTATAATGTTCTGTTGTAATTTAATTAAAAGTGTTTAAAATAGATTTTGAAGTTTTATTTTGTATGAGACAGTCACCTTTCAATAAAACAGAAGTAAAATTAGTATTATCCATTATCTTTCAAAATTTTAAAAAAATTCAATATGTCTTCGCGTGCCATTCTTACAACTCGGAACGCCTGCCGCGGGTTCGCCACCCCTGCTCTAGACATTCTCCAAGCTACCAGGGGCTTACTATCTTTGGTAAACACGGGTCTCACGAACCTGGGGTACCCTAGTGATCCTTCTCTATTTTCGACCCTCCTTCTTGTCATTCAATTTATCTTATCTTTCTTTTCCCGTCTAGATCACAGATTTTCACAAATGTTTGGCGCAGTATAGCCAGATTTGGCTTTTGCGCCATAAAATCTCACATTCATTCATTCATTCTCCAAGCAACCAAGGGGGTATACGTTAAAGTTTACTGAGGTAAATGGTCTTATAAAATATTCATAACAGTGATTATGATATATAAGAAAAAACATATGTCTACAATAGTTTGAGCACAATAAATATTTATAGTCGGGCAAGAATTTTGGTTTTCCCTGTACTACTGATTGGGATTATCCAAACTTTTCTTAAATACAAAGATGTTAAGTAAACTTAATATAATTTTGCGTAAAAATAAGAATTTAATTATATATAATATTTCTCTAATATAATAACTGTACAAGTATACGTATTAAATACAAAAACTCTTTTTGCAAAAAATAACCAGCTACAACAGTTTGGATGCAAACGTAAAGAAGACATTTTTTTTTAGAATTGTACAGAATAATATATAAAGAAAATTATAATTTTAGAGGAATTCTGGAAGCAAAATGAAAAAGTCAATGGCAGATCGAAAAACATGTAACTAAAAAAGCCGATAGCAAAACTGCAATACATGGAAAAATTCGTAAAAATAATTTCAAAGCAGATAAAAATAAGGCTGAGTTTGAAGAAGTAACATATAGTAATAAAGCACGTTGAATAAGTCTCATTATTGTTTATTTTCTTAGAACTTCATTGCGTTGATGTTTGAGGATAAATCGTCCGCCAATACAAAAGATTGTTTTTGGAAGCAAAAACCCTGAAATCGTCTGGGAGAAATATATTGAAAACAAAAAATAGAAAATAGAGTCTGATTTTGAAACAGATTCGGAAAGTAATATTTTGTATTGCACTAACAACAAATTGCATTGTCATGGTTTGATAAAAGTTTTACCATAAACCTTTTAAATTCAAATAGAGTAAACTCCAATTAAGTGTATATGTAATAACACAAAATATTCAACACACTCTATAACATAAAAATTGACATATGAAGAAGTTATCGGTAGATGTTATGTACATGTAATGAAAACAAAATGCTTAGAGTATCATATGAATTGAATGTTTTATTCAGGAAATACAGGTAGAAGAGCAAAATAAATCAATAATGCATTGGCTGACCTCTGCCCCTGATTTAAGATGTTATCCTTTAGGCCAGGAATTTCCAACCTTTTAGTTCCTAAGAGCACATTCTAGAATATTTGTTGAACGGCGGGCACCATTTATTTTTTCAAAGTGTACAAAAGAATATTCAAATCCAAAATTAAAACTTAACACATAGAAATAATTGTTTTTATTCATGTGCAAAATAATTATTAAGTAATGCATACAAAATCTTTTTAAAATCTCTTTTAAGAAAATAAGAATCTTAAAACCAATGCAATTTTTAGTTTTGCATTTCGTCTATTATTGCTTCATAGTGAGGCGAATATATATATATATATATATATATATATATATATATACAAGATGATGAAATAATACGAACACTTGTGAAAAAGTATGACGTATTTCACACCTGCAGTTCAGCCGCGCCACCAGCAACAGAAGTCAGCCACCAAGTGAGCGTGAAGTGTAAGGTCTCAGTCTCTCAACAAGAGTCACCAGCGTTGCATACAATTTATCGAATTGTCTGTGATAACTTGAAATGTCAGACCTATCAGAGTTCTAAAGAAGAATGATTGTTAGAGCGCGTTTAAGTGTAGCATCTGTTACCGAAGCAGCTGACCTTTGGAGGTTTGCAAGAAGTGCAGTATCAGCCGTTATGACAGCGCTTACGAAAGAGGGTAAGATGACTTCTTTAAAGCACAACAGTGGCCAAAAGTCAAAGCTTGCTGATAGGGATAGACGAGTCTTGAAGCACATCTTAACCCGAAAGCACACGCAATCGTTATCCGAGATAACATTCGAAATGAACAATCATCTCCAGGACCCCGTTTCAACAAAAACTGTCACAAGGGAACTTCAAGCTGCGAACATTTATGGCAGAGTGGCAATTCGTAAACCCTTGGTGACAGCAACTAATGCTTTCAAGTGACGCGAATGGTGCAGAGATCACAAAGGCTGGTCCTCACAGCAGTGGCAACACGTAATATGGTCAAATGAATCGTCACTCACCTTATTTCAGACGACCGGGAGCGTTTATGTCTGGATAACGCCCAGAGAAGCGTTTACTTCTACTTCTGTATGCCTCTTGCCGACTGTGAAGCATAGGGGTGGCTGCATTATGGTATGGGATGCGATATCTTGGCGCGGTCTTGGGCCACTTGTTAATCTGCATGGGAGAATCAAATTCAATCACTATCTAAGCATTCAAGGGGATCATGTCCATCCTTTTGTCCAGACTGTATTCCCTAATGAGCAGCTGCTTTTTCAAGACGACAATGCCCCTATCCACGCGGTTAGGCGTGTTCAAGCATGGTTCGAAGAGAATGATGATGAAGTTGAACATCTTGCCTGCCCCCCTCAATATCCGGACTTGAATATTATTAAACATTTATGGGAATATTTAGAGTCCAAACTTCGTTCCCGATTTCCACCTCCATTCAGCCTTTCGAAATAAGAGACCGTTCTGCAGAAGGAATGGCATAATATTCCTGTAGATATAGTCCATGACGTATATGCATCTACGCCATATCACATTAAATTTGTACTTCAGTCAAAGATTGGTTAAACCCTGTATTAATATAGACTTTCCCTTATTTCACAGGTGTTCGTATTATTTTGTCTTCCATCTGTATATGACGTCATAAATGTATATATATATATATATATATATATGACGATATTCCTGCTCACAAGCAGTCTTCAAGGTGTTCATATTTAAGTCGTGATCTGTATTTTAATTTTATGTTATTCATTGTCAACAACAATGACTCCCACAAGTATGTAGAGCCAAAATCTGATTTTTAATTGAAATGCTGCATTTTTCAAGAATGGAAATGTGTTTCTGTCACTACATTCCAGGCATTCTTTTTTAATACAATGGAGTTTAGGACAAGGTCGTTCTGAAGATCTAACATTTCTATCTACTGTACTTCTGTCTTACGTATGGGAGATTCGGTTGGCGAACGCGCAAGGAAAAAAAAGAGATCAGTGCATATCGCTTTGTGCTGATATTTGTTTTGCATGGAATTTTTACTTAATTAGAAATGAGGTTTTTTAAATTGAAATTTATTGAAAAATAAAGTGTTTTAATTGCGTGATCGCACAACAGAGCGCACACGTTAAGCGATTGATCGGTGCCATGGTGCCCACGGACATACAGTTGAGAAACCCTGCTCCAGGCATTGATTCGTACAGTTGGAGATGTCCTCCTGTGGGATTGTTTAACATACACGTTCTAATTCGAGAGTTATATCAGTTGGATCCAGGTACGTACGGTACATCTATTCATCAGAGCCTAAACTGGCTCTAATGGGGAGAGTTCTGACTGTAGAGGCGGCTAGGGAAATGTCGGAAATACATGATTAGTAGCAGATAGCCTTGTATAACCAAACATTATTCTACTGTAACGTTAGACCAAGGGTTCGTGAATATATCAGAAACAGTGCAAGGCGTAGAATCTCGTCGACTTACCGTGGTGATATAAGAGTGTCATGGATAATAATCAGAATTAGCTGACTATCAAGTGAAATAAAAACTCATACTATTCCTTTTCAAGCTATGAGGTGGGTGATGGTCAGGTGAGTAACACACAGCTGTGCAGACATATCTTAGCTAATCATCGGGCTCTTTTTGAAACTAAACTCATCGCTTAAAACAAATCTTTAGTCAGGGAGATTATACGTGAAATTCATTCGGCACTACTGCGAACTCACTTTATGGTGTGGAAAGTTTAGGGAAATTTGGTGCAGTGGTCTCCATAACCTGAGCTCCGTTTGCTAAGCCGTATTGAAAATTAATACAGTCATTTGTGTCTCCATTAGAATGTCAGATCGTAGATTGTGACACATCAGGGGCTGTGAACGCTGAGTAGGCAGTCACTCTATCTGCGTTTTCAGCTGTTGTTTTCGGTCTTCTTCTACCTTCTTGATTCTCTCTGCTCAGACTTGTTCACCCATTTCTTTCAACATAGCTAAACTTTGAATGAATAGTAGCAACAATTTGACTCAAATGTCAAGCGTCTCTGGAATTTAATCATCCTACTTCTTTTAGAAGAATTACACGTTCTGTGTCAAAAGGTGACAGCAAATCCCACCACTCTCGAATCATTAATGTAGTCCACGCAGATGTACGATAGTACATTCGCATAGTAGTTATGCCTTAGGATTCAAATACCATGTGTTTTGCGCAGTCGTGACTGCCGTTGTTAAGTTCTCATGTTCAAGTCCTAGCGTCTCTGAAGATCTGTCGTGTGGATGAGCTGATGCACGTTAATTCTGATGAGGCTCAAAGTCGTGATGGGAATATTTCGAGAGATGGTGGCACTCATAAGTCATCCTTGTTACCTGATCGTGTCTCAAAATTGTGAGGTTCATTGTGAAAAACCTTCATTTTCCTTCGGAGAGCAACATAAATTAAAAATAAAAGCATGGATTTTTTATACACCATGCAAAGCTACTTATTGAAAAGCTTATTTTATTTTCAATTTTTTTTTCATTTTTCCATAAATTGCTACTTGAAAATAAACTTCAAGTTCCATGAAAGATCTTACCATACTTATTATTAGATCTTAAAAAACCTACACAAGAAGAGGAATTCCTTCCTAGTTACATGTTACATTTTATTTTTAACAACAATATGATTCGTAATTAGCTAGTTTTCTGTTTAAATATTTCGCAGTATTCTCCTATCTGCAAATTATAATAATATTGCATTGTGTTTTCTTGTTCATGCATATTATTTGTATCATTTCCTTTCTATCTTGATGGACTATTTTGTAGCTTTCTGTCCTCTGGTAGTAGAGTTTGATCATGTAGAATAAATAAATAAATGGCTACGGATTCCCCAATGGCATTTTGTAGCGTAAGATTACGTTTCTGCTTCTTTTTAACGCCAGGAAGTCCTCGAGTACATACGAATTGTATTGGACAATATGAAACTTAAAAAATTATAAATAATAATAATAATTTTAAAAAATAATGGTGCTTTTAAGTGAAAACGACGCCAAGAAAGAAAAGATAGTAAATTAAATTTCTAGCTTTGTATATTTAAAATATTAATACATTTTTACTTGATAAAATCAAACCTAGATAGGGCTGTCATTTATTTTTGCACCAGGACCTATGGATACCTTGCTACGCCACTGTATATTAAAAGTTTATTTTACAGAGCATGAGAATACATCTAATAAATTTAATATGTGCACATATTAACTAATAATTGATATATCAGGCAATTATAATTGTCAAATACTTTAATTAAAATATTTTTGATCTAGTAATGGTTGGCGTAAATTTATATAAGTCTAAAATATTGCACTCAGATTCTTTATTTTGAGTATTTGAATTACCCAGCAGTTGGCAAGGATCCAGATATAGTAATTTCTTTTTTAATCTCAACAGGGATGTCACTTCTTACACAAACTCATCCAATAATGTCTAGTGGCTTGCAAAAAACTTCTAAAATTTAGAGCAAAAAAAATTTTTTTTTGTTCATGTTTTTGAGTAAATTTATTCTGACCCGATTTGCATATTTGTTTTCGGAGTTAGTTTCTTCCCCGCACATAAATGACTTTCAAGTTTTGACAGTTTTTTTACTTGATATATTTGAAAAACGGCACATATATATTTCTTTAAAGTTTTTCTTAAGGGCCAAAAGAAAACTATTCGAATAAGTTGCGTGCATAAGATTCTTAGTAATTTCGCACGAAAAATACTGTAAGATATGTAGAGATTCACAATTCCAGTGTTAATTTTTCTCGCACTTTTAAGTGAAACTTGACGAATGATGAATGTTAAGCCGAAAATTAACCATGACTATTAAAAGTGCTGTACACTTGTTAGACGGGTAATTTTGCTTCACTTTTACATTTAATGACTACATTAAATGTACATTTTACATTTAAAACTAAAAATTAATATAAAGTTTTCTGTGTTTATGTAATAAATATGTTCAGAAATATACAGGTTGATTTTTTTCGCAGGTTGTTGCATTTATGGTGCTATTGCAGTGTTTCTCAAACTGTGGGGCGCCCCCCCTGGGGGGCGCGATAACCTTACGAGGGGGGCGCGAGCATATCGAAAATAAAAGATTTTAAAAAATAATTTACTGGAATGAATTAAAACAAAATACTTTCAGACATAATAAAAAATGCACTTTTACTCTGATATAAGTTATAGGCGATATTAAAAAAATCACCAAAGAGAGAAAAAAATTCTTCAATACTTAATTAGCTATCTTTGATCCTATAACCAAATAAAAAATATTTTATTTAACTTGGTGTAATCTCATGATGAGAGAGTTTTTATTACGTTTTCTTTTTTAGAAATAACATTTTACTCTTTTAGAGAAAAAACAGATCCCAGATCCAGAATCGAAAAAAATTAGGATCATAAAAAATTCATCACTGTCATTATTTTTGAAATACTGCACATTATAGCTGTAATTTGTTTGACCTTCTAAATTATTGGTACAGTTAGTTATGACCCATCTCTTATGTGTTTATTTCTTATTTAAGGAATTTGTAAGTAATGTATTTCTCTGTTGCGCTTTTTTCCATGCGAAACAGTTTTATGATATTTGGAAAACCACGGAAAGCACACACTTTGATGGATTACTTGGCCAAGACTTAGACCAAGATGAGTATTTTCAAACATATAAAGCATAACAATTGTTTTTAGCAGTAACATACATAATATCATAATGAATACACTTTTTACCCGGAAGTGGTCACGCGGAACACACGGATCACGAAATTGTTAATTCTGGCAAAACTGTTTATTTGTTACCAAAGAAAAATTGAAAAGTCCTGGAAAGTAGGTAAGTAAGCTTTCTCTTAATTAAATTATTCACTGGAATAACGATTTGTATCGTGTACAATAAAATAATTATTTAAAAAAAAGGATTGGTGTGACTCAATAACCCCGCTCAACCGTATCCAGTGCGCGCCTGCTCCCGGGTTAAAACATGTTGACGTCTTTTCGCTTTAAATATTAAAAATAATATAATTATTCTCCATCGGAATTTTATATTATTGTTCATTATTTAACATCAATTATAAATGCTAATTCTGTGAGGCTTAAAATTAAAATTCGCTTAAAGCTAATTATAATTTGAGCAATCATTTTTAAAAAAAAACATTTTGCATTTTTGTAAACATTGTCGCGCAATTACTCTTATTGCAATACAGCTATTATATCAAGAATGTTTTATTTTCTTATAAATGAACTCCTGCAAAGAGCGGGTACTTCGGCCGGTATACTTTTAATGTCAGTGCTGCACAGAGTATTTTGTAACTAATTAATTAATACCAAATTAAGAACAAGTTTAATAAGTATTAACGACTTCCATGGGCTTGTCTTGCAAAGCAAAGTTTTTATAAGGAATGCTTATGATTAGAAATTGACCCTCTGAGTTATTTTTCTATATTTAGCAGATATCCATTTAGTGTCTTCTAAGCAGTCACCGCATTTTGCAATATGCTCAATTTAAAAATTAGAGAAAGGAAAAATAGCATAATAATTATCCTATTACTTATTTAATTTATTTTTTTGCTTAAAGGTAGTATTGAAAATTTAATACTTATGCCATTAATTTGTATGGTTTATAATAAAATCTCGTATTGTAGCTTTAGCGTCAAAGTGCATTATTATTGCATTAAGTGCATTATTAATGTATAAGGGGGCGCGATAAAAATTGTGATTGAAAAGGGGGGCGCCAGTCTTGAAAGTTTGAGAAGCACTGTGCTATTGTAATTAACCAAATCAAGAATCAGCATGGACGAGGGTAGCCTAGGGGTTACAGCATCGGACTCCAGACCGGAAGCCCTGGGTTCGATGCCCGATGCCACCAAATACCCTCCGAGTACACACGGAGTACGTGCTCGTTAAATCAGTGGATCCGAAGTCTTGTGGGCTGAATCCCGAACGCAGGGACTGGAAAATATTTCCCTCCCCTTCAGTTCAATGCAGAAATTGTGGAGGTGGAGATAGGTGGTGTCACCATCTATCGTCCCTTCGGGGAATTTCGCCATGCTAAATCGTACTGTTACCCACCTGTATGGTGCTCAAGGCCAACGACAGGCGTACTTCTAGCCCCTTGCTACGATGAACTTCGTGGGCCTCTATCTGGCTGCTACCTGTCTGACGTAGTCAGACAGGTGGTAAGCGTATAACAGGAATTGTGGAATATTCTTAGTGACATATTGTGTATAGCTATAGGAAATGTTGTGAGGAGAATGTATGGTGTAGTCTCTGAGAACAGGAGTTATATTGAATGTAATCGAATTTCTCAACGGGAAAGTGTGAATGTAGCGAATGAAACAACATTTCACTATAATTTTGTATGTTTACACTTGATAACATGTAACAGAGAGAGTACTTGGTCACATAGCACGCATCAGTTAACAAAGCTCATTGTGCATTGGCTTTATGACTTCCAGAGTTCCTAAAATTTCCACCATTAAGAAAATCTGGAACGTGATTGCTCATCGTGTTCGTGCTCTGCTACCTTCATGCTTGGAAGATGAGCTGTGGCAAATGTTTTAGAGAGTAGACGTCTATTCTTTTGGTTTAAATTCACTTCCTCAATGATTCTGTTCCATGATGTATTTCTGATAGTATCACTGCTTACAGTGAACCTAAAACCCGATCACAGGGTGTTTAATCTAATCACAATGTTCTATGAAGTTAAAATCAACATTATTTATTGTTCGATGCTGTCTTAATAATTTGGTGATTTTCCTCGTTTTCTACGAACGCGTTTGCGGTGTAACATTGTTCTTTGTCATGCAGAGTAAATCGGAGAACAATAAATATTTTACAGAAGTTATTGTCAATTTAACGTGATCTAGTAAAAGACAGTTAACTGTTGATACTCTAAATCTCGGAAGCCGAATATCGAACTTGAATTAAGTTTGGATAATGGTTACTTACACCATTTTCTACTTAATTCCACAAATTCAGAAGATTCTAAATTGAAAAGTTTACTTTAAAAAAGCAATGAAGGTTCTCTTTTTTTAAGACTGAACGGTTAAGAATCTACACATGATCAATTATCGAAGTCACTATTTTTAACGGGAATTTTGCTACTAAATATTTATAATGACATTTTCCCCTTACAATTGTATCATTATGTGGTCTTTATGGGTGGAATTTCAAATCTAGAAACATTGTTTGAACTGTAAATTATATACGTCTTGGTAGGGAAGTTTATCACGAAGTTTGGTAATGTAAATAACACCAATTTTTAAGCATTTAAAAATATCCCGATTTTATTCAAAATATTAATTTGGAAAGCTACAACGTATTGAGCTTGAAAAAAGTTATTTCATCTGAGCAACAGAAGACGAATTACAACTCTAAATCTTAAGACAATATGCATTTCATTGTGCTACTTGTATGCTGATGACTAAGTTGGTTTCAGAAAAAATAAATAAGGACAATTTTTAAAGTTACAATTGCTCATTATTCGTAAAACTTCTTTCAATTTCATCATTTTATGTACAAAATACTTAATACTGATTTTTAAGAAAAGGTTTATTCGTTGAAATAAAATTCTACATCGTCGAGATTTTTTCCAGAGCAGCGTTTCTCAAACTGTGGGGCGCGCCCCCTTGGGGGCGTGATAACTCTACGAGGGGGACGCGAGAATATTGAAAAGCAGAAAACAAAAAAAACTAATATATTATTAATTTACTGAAAGTAAACAAACTAAATACTTTCTGATACAATAAAATATAAAATACACATTTACACTGATATAGTACACTTTGTGACAAACCTATACGGAACTTTATCACTATAACCTTCTGAGACGTCTTTTTTAGGGAAATTTAATTCCCCTGCCTATTTCCAATCAGCTTCAAAAAGAGGACAGGATTCCTTGTTATGCAGATTAGATAAAGTATTTAAGTCAAACGGAATAGTAAAGTAAAAAGCAGTAGGAGAGAGAGATTGAAGCAGAAAGGTATAATAGTGAAGTTAGAGATTTATTATTGAAGATTTCTAGGTGGATAAATTAATATCAGGAAGAGTTGAGATTCAGTGTGGTAAATATTGATTTATATTTAAAGTCTCATTAAAGCTTTATATTAGGAGTGAGATTAAAGTTAAATGTTCAATAGGAATATTATTGAATATAATTCTGGGATCTCTTATCGTGGTAATCTCTGCGTGATCGATATTCTAATTGTTAATTAATTGGATCATTAAATATTTAAGTTAATTTAAAGGAAAGTCCCTTTTAAACCTCATATAGCTAATTTGAATTATTTGTTATTAAAAGTCTTTGATTCTATTTGGGAAAGATAACCAAATAAAGTTATTTATAAAAATGGCTACTGGCTCTTATCTGACTCTAAATTATTCTCGTTCTCTAAGTGAGATCCAAGGGGATCTTCACAACTTATAAATCCATTAGTACTGCACAATATAATTTATTATTATTTTAACAATACAAAGACTTAGTTTGATAATTAGCAGTGAACCCATGGTCTTGTATTGACACATATCTTGATAATTTGTATGGTTTATAATTAATTCCTTAACTGCTGATTAAAAGTTACACGATTCACTCCCCAAAGCCACCGTTTTCCACGGAATATGCAAAAAAATCCTCTGAAATATGTAATTCCTTCTCAAACACTGTCAAGGTCCTTTTATTACATTCCAAAGCCTTCGGAATAATTTTATGGATAGCAGTGCACAGAAAAGATCGTACTTCGGAAAGACGTATATATACGTCCATAAATTAATGCTTTAGCTTAGTGAGACGTTTTTATATGTCGATGGTATATAAGAGGTTAAAGTTGCATATTGTAGCTTTAGTGTCAAAGTATAGTATTTTTGGATTCAATACATTGTTATTGTATGGAGGGGGGGGCGATGAAAATAACTGAATATCGGGTCGCGAATGTTGAAAATTTGAGAAGCACTGGTTTATCGACATGAAAAGTAACGAAATTAAAATAAAATTAAAAATAGAGCTAATAAGATGTCAATAATTAGTTATTTTACCAGTATAATAAGCTTTTAAATGCATACATAAACCTGCAATTGCTCTAATTTCCCCATTCAGTGAATATTTTTCCTTTCGATAATAAGCCCCAAGCGATTTTCAGTAGCATTAACATTAGAAAAAAATTGCAGCTTAGATTCGAGTAAAAATACGATGTATATATATATATTATGTTAAAAAAACATTCTCTCTAAGATTTCATTATTTTAATTATGATAGTAAAAATTCAAAGATTTATATATATTGACGGTATCATTACGAAACTATACAACGGTTATTAATGATAATGGAATAATATTTATGCATTCTTATACAAATATAGAATTCATTCTTGATCTATGAGTCATAATAGTTATATTATGTGACTAATAATAGTTAGATGACATCAATTAATTGGAGGAGAAAATTTGGTCTTCAATATCTAAATAGTTGACATATATTCTGTTTCAGTTATCTTATGGTATTGCATTCCGTTCCTATTTAGTCAGGAATTGCTACAATGTATTCAGGACAAATTTGCAGAAGTTTCTAATATATGACTATTTAATTATGAAAATTATGTGGTGTGCTTTGTGATTCATATATCGAAATTGCTAATCACAATTTTGAAACGGCAGGAAATGACATTGTCTTAGAAATCGGTAAGTTTTGATGTAATCTAACAGAAAATAGAATAATTTTTTTTTGTATTGATTAAAATATTCTAAGATGTCGACCAGCAAATAATACAAAACTTATCATGAAAAATTAAGAAAAAAAGGGGTGTGCAAGTTTAATTAGAACTAGAATTAGAAAACTTGATGCTAGTCTCATTCAATAAATCACACGTGTTAGGCATGCCAGCAATTTGTACATAAATGGGATTATTAACTAACAATTTTACACATCCTTTCCTTGCTGAATTTGTTTCACAATAAAAGTTACTGCATATTCATTTCTCAGAGATGAGACTTCTTCTTTAATTTTCTCTTAGATTCAATTTGTATACAAAATATAGGCGTCATACTGACATTAAATCGAATATTATTATTATTTCAATAATGTTGACAAAATATTGAATTTATACTCTCACTTAAATTTATTACAGTTATTCTAAGCCTTTGAGCAAGATTGATTGCTGTGTGTGGGGGGTAGATAAATATTAAAGTAGAAAAGAAATGTACATTAGAAAATATCTAAATTCTTCTTGGAAAAAAAATGTGTAGGTGACGCAAACATTTGTAGTATAACAACACATTAATCATTATTTATTTATGTCCGAGTAAAAGCAATATAAACGTATTACCAGAACAAGTTATATTGCTGAATAATAGTTAAGTTTTGCCACACGATTTATTTTGCAACATTAAATAGTTTGATAAGTACATTGGATTGTGGATCTAATAAATATATACTTATGTGTAATAAAAGTGTCTGTGTGTAATATCTTTGAAAGATATATGATTGAGTATTATTTCTTTTTCATGATTAGAACGGATACATTTTCTTTTATCAGATTGTACTGTTAAAAAGAGTGAATTAAATCCAGTGTTTATTTGTATCATATTTATAATTTATATTCAGTTTTAAGACAATCCGAGAAAGGCTACGTTACTGAAACAGGAAATTTCGATCTAATAACAAAGAATATTAATTTTAAAAATTTTAACTGAATATTCGAATTTGAAGCTTTAGATTATAAACTTAAAATACAGTTTTTGAGCATAATTAAATAAACTGAGGATTCGTTTCAGTATGACCAAAGCTGGTGTCTTGATGCTTTAAATGTATTTAAGAGGCGTATATGCTAGATTTTTATTTATAGAAATCATTTTTGTAAAATACAAATGTGTCCTTGCAAACATTTTCTCAATAGTTAGAAATGATCAATATAACTTAAATAAAAAAAAAAAATTAAAAATAAACTATTTTTTGCATTAAAATGAAAAATTGCAAATTCTAATAATAACAGATGAACAATATGTATACATTCATCTGTAAAAAATCCTTTTAATGTTTCAAAGATATAATGATTCTTACTTCTCTAATTATACATTTCCGCCACCAGATGCTTGGCAGCCATGTTAAGAACACAATAATGATACCATAACTTATTTTTTTATATACCACGTGATTTTACCAAAGAATATAATCAGATTATATCTCCGTTACTTTTTTACAATACGATAGCTTCTATTGCTTCAAATTGTTTGTTTTCGATCATATTTTACTTGTTTTTAGTTTTCCTTGGTTTTGCTTCTTTATCTTGTCATAAAAAAGGCATTATTATCACAGTAATTTTGATAATCATGCATTGTATGATATTAATATAAGCAATAACCTTCTGAAAATATATATTCAGTATGTAATCTTAGCACATCATGGATGTGTTATCTTAAAACATAAAACATTTCAAAGAAATATTTTCCGAAAAAACATCATGTAATTTTTACAAATTTTATTCAGTGTTTTGACATTATAATGTGGTAGCTTATAGAGTTTTCAAATATATTTTCAAGTTAGAAATTTCGTATAATCATTTTTAACATACTTGTTTGCATATACCTATCTCATTTCATGTAAGTTTAATTTAACTGAAACGTGTGTGTGTGATTAGATAGAGTAAAATGATAGAAGTACCTTGTTAAAATATTAACAAAAAATTATGCCTTTACAAAAAAATTGCTAATATTTCTCAGATTAACCTTATGAATAAAAAGTGAATGCATCGAATTATACACATTATTTCTTAAAAATTATGATAGTTAAAATAAACGAATACTTCTGCTTGATATATAAGGCTAATTAATGGCACACACAGTTTCGTAAAATTATTCAAATTAAATCAAAAATATTTCCTTAATAGTAAACATAAAATTGTAATAGTATAAATAAAATTAAATGTGTAGGAACTGTTATAAATGCAATATATCAATTTACTTAAAATGAATGATCTTTTTAATATATATATGTTGCAATTCCCTTATATTTTCATCTGAGAAATTTTAATTTATAATGGTTTTGAGCCTTCCAAGACTTCGCACGATTATTACTTTTTATTTTGCCTGCCTAAAAATGGGAATAACCACAACTGTATTCCTCAATAAAACTGAGAGGCAAACGTCTTTAAAGCAGGATGATGCAATCTTGCATCACACGTGTTTGTGGAAAAATTAGAAAAGCTATTGCCGGAAAACATATTATTTTAATAGCTTCCAGTTGACCATAACGAAAAGCAGACGAGATCTCTTGAGCAAATAATGAACGTTTTTGGGACTGTCTTATATCTTCACCCACACACGCGCGCGCGCGCGCCGGGGGGTTGTAAAAGGATTTGTTTCAGGAAAAATTCGAAGAAATAAATTTTGATTTTGCAAGAAATACAATTCGGAAAGTTTCCATGTTTTCTGTTGGTTAAGCAGTGTTTGAATAGGTGTATGCAATATCTCCTTCAGCTTTATTAATATTAAGTGAGAGAGAGAGAGATGACGTATGTGATAGTAGCCTGTAACTACAATTTAATATATTTCTAATAATGTTTTAGATCAAAATAATTACATTTAGGATAAAAAAAAAACTGACTATATCTCATTCCCCCTCCATCTTTTTTCACACAAAATTTGTCTTAATAAGGTTAAAAGTTTCTTATCTAAGAAATGGACAGCTAATGGTTTTTTAATAGACTGTGAGATTCAATGAGCTTTTAAAAATCTTTCCTGATTAAAGAAATATTTGTGAAAAAAGCGAATAATAAAAAATCATGTTTGATGGATGCAATTTTCTGCTCAAGCAGAAATAATGAGAATATAATGAATAATTAAATAAATTGAAAAAAATACGTAGTTACTGAAGAAACGAATAAATCATGTAAATGAAATTTAAAATGACATTTTGTCTAAAGAATTTATGTTTAAATCAGTTAACTCGTTTGTTTGTTTTCTTTCATTGTTAGAAGTATCTTCATCAGTACCAATTTGTTTCTCAGTGTAAATCTAATTAATATTAATTTAAATAGCTATTTATATTCTTGAACTATTTAAACATATTGCTGGTTTAAAATGAACATTCTATTGTGGTTACTACATGAAAGCAGCACATACTACATAATTTTCTTCGACGGTGTGGTGACGAGGATGAAATCTGACCTGGTATCTTTATCTTCAATATATACTCCCAGGAGGAAATTGTGGTCGTATATATATATATATATATATATATATATAATATATATATATAGGAGAAAAGCGACTGCCTCACTCACTGACTCCCTAACGGGCGAAATTAATTAGACTGCGAATATAAAGTTGCATCGTACAATTAAGAAGTGATAAAATATGTGAATCATCTAAAGTGGTGGGCCAAATATATTCAATTACTGTTCAGAGCGATACTGCACACGCACAGGATTTGTAGTTTGAAAATCGTATTTGTGAAAAAAAGGTTGT